>JAJHUR010139891.1:0-16359 GCA_027495735.1 Lutjanus campechanus | reverse complement strand
CTTTATTGTAGGAAAAAAGTAGTTCCGGTAGATTCTGCTGCAGAAAGAAAGTAGATCCTACATGAAACTGCTCACAACAAAGTCTGTGGATTATCAGGAGTAACAGGGTCACAATCATAATGTCTTAAAAAGAGTTCAGCTTTAACTCTGGTTGAATCTTGGTGAAAGTCCACCTCTCCTCTTATACATGTGGACTTCCTCAGTATTTATACTCGGCGGTACATCAGAACATGAGGCTCCAGGGTTTGAAACAGAGGGACACTGACCGAGCTGCTGTGTTTGACTCACTGGGATCAGACTGATCATTTACATACAGTCCCCGAGGACAAACACAATCACTTGCCTCTGTTTCTAAAGCAGTATTAAATAACAGAAATTAGATCTGAACACATTGTTTGATAATATTTAAATAATATTTGTTTCCTATTTAACTGACGATGTTGTGTTTTCCTCGTGCGTCCTGCAGGGCGAGCTGTTGAGCCCCTGCCGCTGTGACGGCTCTGTGCGCTGCACCCATCAGCCCTGCCTCATCCGCTGGATCAGCGAGAGAGGATCCTGGAGCTGCGAGCTCTGCTACTTCAAGTACCAGGTCCTGGCCATCAGCACCAAGAACCCTCTGCAGGTAACGTGAAAAACACAACAACAACAACAACTGCTCCAACCAGGAGTCAACGTGTTTTTTTTAAGGCTATTCTGCAATATGATACATGTCTCAATATACACAGTTTCTCTAGAATAACTTACTGTTAAGTCTCAAATAGTGCAAACATATGATGATCTTATAGATCAGTTATTCCCAAACACCCCGAATAAATCAAATACTATGGAGGAAATTCTGCAAATTTAAGATTTATGTCTGCAGTCCATCTTTTATTAAGCGTTTAAATTTTAAATCTATATTGTTTTCCTGCTAAGAGGAAATAAAAACAATGAGATGGCCTGTTAACTCAGCCGAACATATCAGGGCTGCAATTAATAAATTGAATTTTAGCTGATTATCAAATTAATCACAGACTATTTTGATAATCGATAATCGGTTTGAGTACTTTCTAAGAAAAAAAAATCTCTAAATTCTCTAATTTCAGCTTCTTATATGTGAATATTTACCTTTATGTCAGTAAACTGAAAATCTTTAGGCTGTGAGTGAAACAAGACATTTGAGGACGTCATCTGGGAAACACTGATCAACTATGGATCGATTAATCAAGAAAATAATCGACTGTGAAAGTAATTCTTAGTTGCAGCCCTTTATAAAGTTTTAACACGTGTATATGTTTTCAGTAAAAATCGTAACGATAATGTAGGGTGATGAAAAATGGCAGTAAAAATCAGAAACAGGTCCGGAACATTAATTTATGCACAAATGAACCATTAATAGCATTTATTGATGAGGCTGATTGTGACCTGTTTCGTGATGGTTTGTCATTTGTCATTGTGTCCCCAGAGAAAAAAGTTTGGGAAACACTGTTATGGACCATGATGCATTGCTGTAGATTAAAATACATCTATATCAGTAAAATGCAACATCCACATTAAAGGGATAGTTCACCCAAAAATGTAAATTCAGTCAATATCTACTCGCCCTCATGCTGATTGAAGGTCGGGTTTAGTTTGTTAGTCTATAAAACACTGCTGGAGTTTCACAGGAAAACAGTTTTGCAGAATCTGGCAAACAATAGAAGTGAATGGTGACCAGTTTTCAAATGTGAAAAAAAAAGAAAACCGGGAAAAAAAACATAAAATGCCTCCATACTCCTTGTCTGGTGTAATCCAAGTCTCCTAAAGCCCCGACACACGTTTGCACACTGTCACAACACACACGCCCAGTTCAGATGGTATGCATGACTAAAAACATGGTTGACTAGACCGACCAGACTTGAGGAAGCTCAGGCAGGCTGCAGGAGCACAAGTCGTGCCCAACATCGTAAATGACGAGAACAAACGACGACTGTAAGTTGATCAGCTGTTTAAAACTCTGTCAGTTGTCCATCAGTGTAAATTCAAACCTGTTAGGCTGAAAACAAAAGCCCACTGCTCTGAAAATACACACTCTGGAGTTCAGTGACTGTCTGTCTCACTGCTGCCAAACTAAATTTTACCGTTAATAACATCTACTTCCTTCTAAAAGATTATTATGACTCATAAACAGACGCTTACTCATTTAACGAACAATCGGCATTAATTTAAACTCTAATTAATATAAAACAGGCAGAAAAACACAGTGGTTCTGAAATTTAAGAGGACACGGCAGCTGTAGTGTTGTTGTCTGAGAAACGAGTATTTCTATGTAACATTTTTCCTTGATTTCCGATGACACATCATGGTAATTTTATGATTTATTACAGTAAATATATTACACATTTCTCCTCTAACAAACTGGAAAAAGGCTAATTTTCTAATTTTAGAGAAAACAAGGCTTTAAACTCCCGTCTTGATTTGCAGGATTTGAACCGAGAGCCACTCCAGCACTGATACCGTGCCCGCTCAGTCTGACTCAATCTGCACACGGGATTCAACTTACAAACCGGCCAGCACTGCATGGCTCACTTCAGTGTGCTTTGGCTCGGCCGCCTCATCAATTTCCCTCACAGACCTCGTCCAACAGTCTCTCTGACTGGGATTCAGGGTTTTTGGATAAACATCTCGTAAACAAGACGGAGATAGCATGTGAATATGTAAAGTCCTCCTTGACATGCAGGTGAACACGGACGCTGTCATGCTCAGCGAGGTGTAGCTGTTGTTGTTTTTTTAAATTCATGAGCGAATGAGACGGGAAGATCTTGTTGCACGCTGCTGACGGAGACGTTTCATGAGAACATATACATGCAGACATGCACACGCTGCAGCATCAGACCCGACACTCTTTCCTAGAACAAATTTTGGGCCGTCGCTGTGGTGTGAGGACTGTTAGCCATATTGTGCTGACACATTTTCCCTCTGCGTCACTGTCCTTCTGCCCCCCTTCTCAGAGGCGGCCAATGGCTCTAAAATCTATTGAGAGGATGCCATGTGTGTGTGTGTACGTGTGTGTTTGTCAGTGTGTGTATTCACCATGTACTTGTGTTGATTTCTCTCTCTGATGAGACATAAAGTGATAGAAAGGAAGGTACTTATACTTTATAACTTCCATTTTATCACCCAGTATTAAGAATTTGGACAAATCATGTCCTACCAAAAAGAAAAACCTTTAAAAATGATTAAAACCAACACTCTAATTCTGAATTTTTTTAGTGAAATTTTAGTATTTAAGGATTTATATCAATGAAATATGTGTAATTTATGAAAAGTTTTGGTTTGCTTTACTTGTTTTAATTTCTAAACTTGCTCTGTGCAAGAAAACACTCAAGAATTCACAACTTTAAACAATTTAAAAATGTGTTAAAAGCCTTCAAAATCCAAAACCATAACACATATAAACACATAAACACATAAAAAAAACTTAACCATACCTACTGATAACATTGGTGTAAAAACATACTGTTGTAATCATGTTTGTTTTAAAGTTGTGTCCCAGATTTCCGTCAGTTTTGTCAGATTTTTTTTACAAAAACATGATTTAATCAGGCATATAAAGGGTCAGCTTTACCCCGAGGACCCCTGTCTCACTTCCTGGTTTTAAAAAAATCAGGAATTCTGCTCAAGCGCTGGTAAACTTCTTATTTTTAGACAAAATCAGTAAATAATGTTGCTATCAGATGTGTCTCAACCAGAACATGTCGACTCTGTAGCTCTTCTAAATCAAAGATAAATAAGAATTATGGTTTAAAAATATGTATTTTGATGAACATTAAGACATTAAACTCTGAGTAACTTTTAAAAACAAAATGGATGCAAGATCTCCTCCAAGCTCCAGTTAATAATATTTTAGTGATTTTCAACAGCGCACATAGACTTTAAATGAAAAGGTGAGGTTGAATAAAATCACTTTACATGTAAATAAACTGGTTACTGACACCTTTATACTTATCTACCCCCTTATTATTTATTGCTTTATTGTTCTTTTATTTTATTTTATTTTATCTTTTTATTTTACTTTATTTCATTTATTTTGTATTATTCCTTATTTTATTGCTTTTATTGTTTTTTTTATTTATATTGTCATATGTATCTGATTTAAACTGTATTTATTTTGACATTCTGTGTCCTTATTATACTTTGTTAAATTAGCAAAACAATCAGTCAGATTTAAAGCAGAGTTTGTGCTGTTTAAAATCTGCAGAATGCACAGAAAATCTGTTCAATTGAACCAAACTGAATGTGGATTTCCTGCAGGATTCTGTCTGCAGGTTGTTTGTAACAGAGCGTGTTTACGTTGTCGTATTGGCAGTTGTTCCTGAGTGACGGATGTGAGCGTGTCTTCCAGCTCTGATTCAGGTGTTGTTCTTGTTTTCCAGTGGCAGGCCATCTCTCTGACGGTGATAGAGAAGGTGCAGATAGCGGCCATTATTCTGGGTTCCCTTTTCCTCATCGCCAGCATCTCCTGGCTCATCTGGTCCTCCCTCAGCCCCTCGGCCAAGTGGCAACGTCAGGACCTGCTCTTCCAAATCTGCTACGGCATGTACGGCTTCATGGACATCGTCTGCATAGGTAAAGGACATGAGGACAACATGGACGCCAGAATGTGCAAACATGAAATCACATGACGCCTGTTATAGACACACAGACTGTCTTACATGCTCCGGAGTCACGATTCTGCCACATTTCCCCCAGTTAATGACAAACTTTCTTACGTTTTTTTTGGCCTTTTCATTATCACAACTGGTTTCTGGCTCTGCACAGCATGTTTAAGTCCTACAACTCTAAAAAATCTACTGTTTCCACCCAGACAACAATTCAGTTACACACATACACACCGACCCTGACCTCAAAATCTTCAAAAACCACAAAAAACTGACTTTCATAGACATCGTTTTGCATTTTGTTGACTTTTAAAGAATCTCGTTTTCAGTAGAACATGTGGTGAATGGATTTAACTCTGTCTTCATCTGCTCTAACATAAGCTGTGAATGTTAGCATGTCTGGCTAACTCACACTAGCTTACTAGCTGCAGTAACTTTACCTCCAGACAAACTTGTTAGATCCCACTGCATCTGCGTTTGTTCTGTTGGGGTTTGAGGAGGAGGATGTGGGCTGATGAAGAATCAAAGTAGGTCGACAACGATGCATCTAGCTTTGACTCGCTGTCTCAGGTCGTAGCCAGGTTAGCTTAGCACTATCTTCTGCAATCACAGTCCAGCTGGGTGACCCGTCTCAAGGTCCGCTGCACTATTTTAGTCCCTGTGCTTCCTTTTCCCACATTGAGTGTATTTCTGTCATCTATCATGTAGATATACCTGCTGTATTTCACCATCTGACCAATGTTTGCTGAGATGTAAGCTAGCTTTAGCCTCAGTCTGTTATATCATGTACTCAGCTGTCTGGTAATTTTACATATACACTATCACAGGGTTATTGTTTTAAAACGTGTCAGATGGAAACATTAAAACATCAGCTGGAGACGTCTCAGCCAACTCAAGTCGAACTAGCGTTAGCTTACATCAGCTAGCTACATTTATGAAATCTGCTTGTGAGTCTTTATTTTAGCGACAACATCCACCGCTGTCAGCTAGAAATGAGGATCTGCTTTTGTTTACGTCTCTAAGACCTCATATTTCAACAATTACTCCAAGTTTCGATGTTAAATCTGCCAGTGCGAGAATGGAAAGCTTGACAGGTGTAGCAACAGTAACTAAGGAGGGCGGGGCTTAGTGAAGGGTCAATTCATTGGCTTTAATGCACTGTCGTTCATCGTCTTCTTCTTCTTCTCTGCTCAGGCCTCATCATCCACGAGGGATCGTCGGTGTATCGAATCTTCAAACGATGGCAGGCTGTCAATCAGCAGTGGAAAGTTCTGAACTATGAGAAATCAAAGGACTTGGGCGACCCGGTGAGCTCGAGCAGCAAGACGGGCGCCCGCGGCTCTCGCGGCAACCCGCACGGTCTGGCGAGCAGCAGCGGCGGGCGACAGAGCAGGAGGTTAAGAACTATTCTGAACCACCACTGTGGATACACCATCTTGCACATCCTCAGCCAACTGCGGCCCAACGACCCGCGGATCAGCGCCGCCGCCAACCGGGAGGTGGTGATGAGGGTGACCACCGTATGAGTGGGACTCGCGCGATGCGGGATAGACCTCGTCTTTGTGTCCAGATGTAAATGAGAGGACGGACTTAATGGACCTGATATTAAACACTACAGACTCATGCGGGCGACGGGAGCCCGCGAGGAGCCGAACGACGGACGGACGGACAGCGAGCGAGCGAGCGAGCGCACACTCGAGGATTTCTCCTCTTGTTTCGTACAACAAAAGGAAGCCAGATGCTCCTTTTCAATAATTAAAGAACTGAAAATAAGGATGAAAAACATTAAAAGACATCAAACATGAACTTTGGGGGGAAAAAAGTGTAAACAGGCTTTATAACCTAATCCAAGATGAGACGTTTTTTCCAGTTCCAATATCAGGATGCACAGAGACATTTTTCTTTGGTTTGATCCTCTCGGTTTGATTTGTATCTCTTTCTTTCTTTCTTTCTTTTTCCTTTTCTTTCGGGTTTCTTTTTTACTCACTTTGATTTTGTACGGATGTATGATTTTAGAGGAAATCATGTAACTCCATACATGCCAAGCATTTCCAGACAACTATGTATAATGATCTTTAAAAATTTCTACAAAAGCTAAACCGATGCTGGTAAAAACAGACCGAAAACTGAAACAAACCAACACGAAGGGGGGAAACACAGAGGCGACAGCTGAACAATAAGTCATTACGAGTAAGTTTAAAAAAAAAAAAAAGAAAACAATAAGATTTCAGTGACACTTAACCTTTCTGCAATAAAGATACGTATGTACATTTCACAGGGAATTTTGCATGGGTATATAATTTTATTCTTCATCACATAACATAAGCACATGACAAATTTGCTCTATTTCGAATGGTGCTTGCCAAAATAAACACTTTAAAAACATCTGATTTCATTGCACCAACTTTTTGTCGACATGACAAATGGCAGTGTGTTACAGCTATTTCAGCTAAAATACAGATTGTTGCTGCTGTGTGCTGATTCAGATTTGATAATAAGTAAACTATTGGATTAAAAATGGGGATCAGACGATCTCTTACTACTCAAGTCTCGCTCGGTCTCTTCTTCAAACCCCCACGTGGAGCCGAACGGTTCCTGTATCCGTACTCAGGTCATGTGACTTCATCCAAACATGGCGGCGTACGTAGACGGAGACTCGTAGACTGTGATGTAAGTGCTGTTATTTTTTCATGTTTATTGTATTTTGAGGGGATTTTATTTAAGAAAATATTTTTTAAATTATGATATTATGTGATCCTGTTGAAAAATACCCCAGATGGAATAATTGGTATTATTTTAAACGACTTTGTTAAATTCTCGATTCTGATTGGTCAATCACAGCGTTCTAAGGTCTGTTATTTCTGTATAAGAGACTGTTGCTATGGGCACAGTTCTGATCATAGACTCTGGAAGGACAATAAAATCATTGTTCAATCACTAAAATCATTTTAAAATTAATATTTGTGCCAAATTATTATTTTTTTGGTACATAACCATGTAACAGGCAGGAAATGTACAGTGAGCAGGTCATTATTGTCAAATAAAGCCATAAAATCATTTTAATTAATATTCTGTGTAACACCAAATATTTCTTTGGTAAGTAACCATGTAATAAGCAGGATAATGTACAGTCAGCAGGTCATTGTTGTGAAATAAAACCCCTCAGAGGTCGCGTCGGGGTCCTGCATCATCCTGTCGGGATGCTCACTGTACATTATCCTGCTTATTACAGGGTCTCCTACCAAAAAATTCAACAATTTAACACAAAGTATTAATTTTAAAATGATTTTAGGGATTTAAAGTTCATCTTATTGCCCCTCTGGAGTCTATGATCAGAACTGTGTCCATAGCAACGAGCTGTTCTTCATAGCAACAGTCTGTTATACAGAAATAACGGACCTCAGAATGTTAGAAGTGACCAATCAGAATCGAGTATTTACCAAAGACATGTAATAAGAGATAATCACTCACAGATATACCACATATGTTTTGAGGCCTATAAACCAGTTTTCAAACAGAAAAGAAAACCAACCAAAAGACAAACATTAAATGTCTCCATACTGCTCGTCTGGTGTAATCCAAGTCTCCTAAAGCCCCGACATGCTGTTCACTTACGCTCACACCGACTCACCAACACACACCCCGTTCAGATGGTGTGCACACCCACATGAACGTGGCTCCAAGCTGAAGATCTACAGCGAAGATTCGGGCTAAAAACATGATGTAAATGACGTCTGTCAAGTCAACTTGGCCTGTTGGGGGTTTAGGAGGAATTATGAGCGTCTGTGGCCTCCAAACTTTAACTGAAATCCATCTGATGTCGTCCACAGAGTCATCAGAGGTGGTGACAGTACACACATGCTTTACTCAAGTAGAAGTACAGATTCAACTTCTTCACTGCAGTAGAAATGAAAAGTTCAGGCTCTGAAATGTTCTCAAAATATAAAAGTAAAAAGCCGTCTGACTGTTTTTTGTGTGATGACAACTGAACCTCACCTTTTCTCTGAGGTTGAGTCTCTCCCCGTTTGTTTCATCTTGTCACATAGTTCCATCTCATTTTGACTTTTTTGTCTTGTTACATCTTGTTACATTTTCTTTGTCTTGTTACATCTTTTTCATCTTGTTACGTCTTTTTCGTCTTGTTACGTCTTTTTTGTCTTGTTGCATCTTTTTCATCTTATTACGTCTTTTTCGTCTTGTTACATCTTTTTCATCTTGTTACGTCTTTTTCATCTTGTTACGTCTTTTTCGTCTTGTTACATCTTTTTCGTCTAGTTACGTCTTTTTCGTCTTGTTACGTCTTTATCATCTTGTTACATTTTCTTTGTCTTGTTACGTCTTTTTCATCTTGTTACGTCTTTTTCGTCTTGTTACGTCTTTTTCATCTTGTTACGTTTTTTTTGTCTTGTTACATCTTTTTCATCTTGTTACGTCTTTTTCATCTTGTTACGTCTTTTTCGTCTTGTTACGTCTTTTTCATCTTGTTACGTCTTTTTTGTCTTGTTACATCTTTTTCATCTTGTTACGTCTTTTTTGTCTTGTTACATCTTTTTCATCGTTACGTCTTTTTCGTCTTGTTACATCTTTTTCGTCTAATTACGTCTTGTTACGTCTTGTTACGTCTTGTTACGTCTTTTTCGTCTTGTTACATCTTTTTCATCTTGTTACGTCTTTTTCGTCTTGTTACATCTTTTTCATCTTGTTACATCTTTTAAGTCTTGTTACGTCTTTTTATTCTTGTTACATCTTTTTCATCTTGTTACATCTTTTTCATCTTTTTACATCTTTTTCATCTTGTTACGTCTTTTAAGTCTTGCTACGTCTTTTTCATCTTGTTACATCTTTTTTGTCTTGTTACGGTCATGTCTTTTTTGTTTTGGTCTTGTTACTTTTCTGTGTGTTATTGTCTCATCCAGTTAAACTGAAATCAGTCTTTATGTTGTGAAGGCAGCACACACTGATGCAAAATAAAAATAAGAAATAATTCCCCTCCAATGCATTAAAACTATAGTAACAAGCTTCATTTGAAAACGTAAGGAGTAGAAAGTAAAGAAATTCGTATTAAAATGTAGGGAGGAAAAGTAAAATATTGTCAGAGAAATAAATACTAAAATGAAGTACAGATACCTGAAAAAATCTACTTAAGTACAGTAACAAATACTATGTTACAGTACTATGTTAAGTACTACAGTACAGTAGTAATGATGGCTGAATTCCATTTAGCTGCTTCAGTTTCAGAGTCGTGGTATTACTCACGCTGCCACGGCTGTTCTTAATGTCATTAACAACACTTGTGCTTTTCCTGCCGTGACAAGTCAAAATGTCTGCTGTGGAGAAGGCGTCGGAGTCAGCAGGAGGAGGAGGAGGAGGAGGAAGAGGAGGAGGAGGAGGAGGAGGAGGAGGAGGATGAAGAGTTTGTCACTGGGAGCCACTGGTCAAATGCTGAGTTTGTGTTTGTGTTGGTGTTGATATCAAACCCTGACAGTCTGTGTGTGTGTCAGTGTCTGTCGCCCCCCAGTGGCGGCTCCTGCTCTCTTCACCCACTCGTCTCAATATGAAACCATTTTATTTCTCTCAGGGACGTAAAGAAAAATGATGCACACCTGCAGCAGAAGGCAGCGTCAAAATAAGATGTCTGGTGAGTTTTTTAATATTTCATGACTTTCTGATCATCTGTCCTCTCTGACTCAGGGAGGTGGAGAGACAGTCTGTAACTTTAACTGATTTAACTGATTTAACAGTTACAGTTTAAAACAACAACAGTATGTTTAAGAGGTGCTGGATTATTTACACAATATTATAACTTGATATCAGGATATAAAGTGGGAGTAAATGGATACTCAAAGTACAAGTACCTTAAAATCTCCATTCCACCACTGCTATGTACGGCAACAAATCCTTATAGATACCTGATCCAATCATTTTTTAACAATATAATTTGCCAAGTTCTCAACATTTTCATTCATAAAATGATGTTTACATGTAAAAATGGCCTTGGCACAGATAGATAATTGAAAATATATCGATCCCTTTCTCAATATCCCAATTATATCATGGTTAAACTTTAAATTATGTTGCACTAAACTTGTAAACTAGCTTAAAAATAAGAAAAGCATCTAAACTCTGCTTAGTCTTTAAATGTAGATTAAATTTATTTTACTTGCACCAAAACTTTAAACTCCAATTTAAGCTGTTAACTTTAAACTTACATTTGATGTGTTTTAACCTTTAAAATGGTTTATTTTTCGAGATGAACTTAACAAAATCAAGTTTCTCAAAGAAATTAAAAGGACAGATTTAAAGTTCAACTTAGTTTTTATGATGTGTCGTCTTTTGTTCACTTCAGTTGATCTGTTCAAACAGTCTAACAGTTACTGACGGACAATCTCTTTTTTTTTTCATAATGTGCTGTTGTTAATCTTTTGTCAATCTTCTATTATTTGGCCATTTTGCTTCATGAATTCAGCCAACAAGTTCTTCTCAAAGCAGAAGAACTTAGAGCTTCTCTGCCAAAGACTAACCTTTTTAGCTTGATGCTAAATTATGTAATGTTTGATAACCTTTAAGCTAACTAGCAAATATTGTAATATTTTCTTTATGTAATGTTTTATTAACTTTTTTATCCAGCTAGTAAATGATGTAATGTTTTGTTAGCTTTTTAGCTATTTTTAGCTAGCTAACTATGTGACGTTTTGTTAACTTTTTTAATCCAGATACCATATATTGTAACGTTTTGTTAACTTTTTAGCTCGCTAGCAACTTAGTTAATGGATTCCCACTAATTTTTTTTTTTTAAATTTATCTTTAAATTTGGGTAAGTTTAATTGTGTAACAGTGCTCTGCTTAATTTAATATAGGCTATAGATTTACACATTTTGAACCTAGTTTTGATCAACTCTGGTGTGATTTAATCGAGAATTAAATTAATCTTAGTTGGTTCAAACCAGTTTAAGAACATTTAACTTCGTGTCGTTTTGTTGTCGGTATGTTGTTTTGGTCAGAAAGAAAAATGTAGTTTTAAGTCTGTAGTTCTAATGGATCTACTACAGGAAGCAGAATTTACCCTTTTTTGTGTCAGTGTGTCTTATTTTATTTTGATAAAGTGTCTTTCTTCAGTTGAGTCTCGTTTCCTCCTCAGACGTGTTTCACTGTGTAAACCGGGTCACGTCACGTGACAGAAACAGGAGAAACAAGTGCACGTGAGGAGCGCGAACAACGAGTTCACTTGTTAAAGATTGTCGGTGTTTGTGACTTTGTCCTCCTCAGGTAGGCTGTCCTCCTCCTCCTCCTCCTCCTCCTCCTCCCCCCTCACCTGTCCGGTGAGTCTTCAGTCGGGGGGACGATGTCCAACCTGCCGGATGTTCCTGTTCTCCATAAACTTTTCAAACAGGAAACAACAGGGAGGCGAGTGGAGAAAAAACTGAATCATATTACCGGAATGTAGTTCACAGGTCCGCAGCTGCTTTAGTTTCATGTTTCAGAAGTTTTACACAGTTTGAAGAGACGATTTTTACCACCAGAGAAGAAGAACAAGATGTTTTCGTTCCTGCGCTCAGGTGAGTCCTCGTTTATCTGACTGAAGATCTTTATATTCTTATTACCACATGTTCCCTTACGTGTTTCCTCATATGTCACCTGATATATTTATAACATTAGCCAGTGCTGGAAAGTAACTGAGTACATTTACTCAGTACTGCACTTGAGTACAACTTTACTTAAAAGTTTCTGCTACTTTACAATTCAGAGGCACAATTTGTACTTTTTACTCCACTACATTTATTTGAAACCTTCAAATACGTTACAGGTTCTAATTAAGTAAAATAATAAATATATTATGTAAGAAATGAATTAATGTGTATTACTTTGAATAACGTCAAACTTTATTGATCCTTTGGTGAAATTTACAAGCTGTCCAGCAGCATATAAAGTGAAAAATAAGCTTCATTCTCATCAGTTTTAACATGAAAGTAATATACATATTAATGCATCAATAATTCAAATTCAGAAATATAATAAACATTATTCTGAAAAGGGTTTTTCTGCACAGTGAGTCCTTTTATTTTTGGTACTTTAAGTGTATTTTGATGCTCAGAGTTCATCCAGAGTTCATCACTGATTTTTAACAGTGTCACAGAGTTCATACTGACGTTAGCATGTTTAACTGCGTTTATTGTTTCCTGTGATATAATATTATATCACCATAAACTTCTCACAGGAACCGGTGGAGGTATATCAATTTAAAGTACTTTCTTTTTCTACTCAGCTTCAATTCAGAGGTACCACTACATTTATATATTTAACTTTAGTTACATCACAAATTCAGATTTTTGCTCACAAAAGAGAAGTTTTATATTTTTATGTTTTATAATCTAATATAATGATATGTCACAGTGAGTGCTTTTACTTTTAATACTGCTCCTGATTATACTTATTTAAAGGAGAAATCTGTAATATATTTACTGTAATAATTCATAAAATGACCATGATATATCATCAGAGATTAAGGAAACATAACCGTAAATACTCGCTACAGCTGCAGTGTCCTCTTTTATATTCTGGCCTGTAACTTGTGTTTTTGTTGCCTGTTTTAAGTTAAAGCTGCAGTTCGGCAAACTTGGTCCATCTCGGGCACGGCTTGACCCGATAAAAGCGGTAATGGAAATACACATCAACGCGACATGGTTTGACTCGGCGCAGCCAAAAATACCAGCAGATTAGCGCCATGTGTGTTTGTACTCACCAGAGAAGTTGATTCTTCCTTTAACATCCCCCCTCTCTTTACTCTCACTCCGTGACTTTCAGATACATTTCTCCTCCGGTCAGCAGTCAACATGGACAGAGATACTAATTATCTTACAGTAAAGAGCGTGGTCGGCTCCTCCGTGGTCGCTGCTGCACGCAGGTTTATGAGCAAATGTGAAGATAAATCCACTTTTGAATCCCAAAAGTTTTAAAAAAAACAAAAGCTGAGCTCTCGTCTGGCCGGTCCACGGGTCCGCGATTTCTCCGTGGATCGCTGCTGCAGAGGTTGATATGAGGGAGTAAAAAATAAATTTGTTTTTTAATCCCAAAAGTTTAAAAAACAAATGCAGAGCTCTCGTCTGGCTGGTCCGCGGGGCTGCTATTTCTTCGTGGGTCGCTGCTGCAGAGGAGTTGAGACACAGGAGTGAAAATAAATCTTCTTTTAAATCCCAAAAGTTTGAAACATGCACTCTGAGCTCCCCTCCCTGCCAATAAAGGAGTCGGCACCAGAGCAAGGAACAATTAATGATCTTGTAGAGGGAGTAGATGTTTATAACTGTTAAACTGAGCAAAATGTTAATGGGGTTTGGAAGTCAGTCACTAAACTCAAAGTCCAGTTATTCGATATGAGAACAGCAGGGCCAGGGTGGATAAAATCAAATATATTTTTGACCAAATACCTCGATATTCATACTGCCACAACATTATTAGGTGACTATGTGACTAATGAAGCTGTCTTGTTATTGTATGTTGGTGTTGGGACCCAACAACATGCTGATTATCTATTTTTTTTCTCATGGTTTTCTGTGTGTGGAGGATTTAGTTCTGTGTGCATATAAATGACTGTAATCCCAGTTTAATTACCTGTTTACTTCCAGTCAGAGACCCCCCTCCTGAGAACATCCACATCTCCTCTCTGCCTCCCAGTTTTCCCACAGATCAGGAGCCACAACAAACTGGAGAACAAGGTGGGGATGTTTGTTTTGTTGACACTGTGTGATGAACCCCATCTGTGCAAACTGGTTTTCAAGGCAAATCTTGTTACCTTAGTTCTTCTGTTTCCCTTAAACCAGGAAAAACTCTTTTTATCACAGACAGTCACTGGATATATTTAGAATGAGAGTATGATCTTGCTAGTGGTGTGGCTGCAGAATAACATTAAATCAGTCCCTCCAGGACTTTGCAGGTCTTTTTTGAGATTGTTGTGGCCTAACATGCCTGATTTCATGGCTGAAAATGGCAAAAGACAGTTGCTTTTTTTGTAAAAGTCACGAAAAATCAAAGGCAACTTGTTCCAGAGAGAACAAAACAGCACTCTGTTCTCAGTGTTCTAACTAACTTTATACCAGAAAGGCTCAAAATTACAGAAATAATACAATCCCCAACGTTTCCTCAAACGGAAAACAGCAGCTTCACATCTACTCGACGGAAACTTTGTTCAGAACTTCGTGGTTTCTGGATATTTTGACAACTATCGTAAGGATTGTTGTGAATTTTTTAAAATATTTGTTCCGTCATTTGGTCAAAATGTGCTCAGTGTTTTTAGTTTTAACCTTGGCCTTAGTAAATTCAGCAGCAATTAACAGTTATTTTCACTGTTGATTAATCTGTTGATCATTTTCTCGATTAATTGATTCCTTGACAAAGAAAACTTTGTATATCTGAGTGTTCTTTTCATTAATGTATTACTTTATAATCTCAGAGATTATTTAAGTTTTCTCTGTAATTTCTTTTTAGCTTTTTCTCATAAATTCACCTTTTTATTGTAATCTTTTGAGCTACATTTTTAATCTAAGTATATTCCCCCCGTTTTTACCTACAGTGGCCCTGATGTGTCATCATTCATTTTCAACATCTCAGACAAAGAGGTTTTCTTTCTTTCTTGACAGAAAATTTAATAAGTAAATTTATCAAATCAGAGCATAAAAACAAGGTGCTTATAATCGTCTCTCTGTTCTGCTAATGAACACTAATGTTCTCTTTATGATGCAGCTGCTGTCATCACATGTTTACCTGTCAGTGTGTGTTACTCTTGAGTATTTTACTGCAGACTGTGTGTGTGTGTTTTGTATGATTTGTGCTTGTGTTTTAGTCGTTTCTAAAAACACTCACCGTGTTTGTGTTGTGTTTCAGCAGGTGACGTGGTGGAAGATAAGGCAGTGATCCAGACCACACACACTCACAGAGTCTCCGCCCCCTCCGTCTTCCTCCAGAAACAGGAAAATGATCCTGTTTCCAGCACCTACTTTGACCAGAGGATCCCTGTTCCTGAGGAGGACAGTGAGGTGATCTGTCAGTCCAGGAGACAAAGTGTCTCATGTGGAAAAACCTTTACTGAACGTATGACGACATACTGCAGGCTGCAGAGTTTTCATACTGTTTATTTATATCACAGCTTCTCAAAGCTGTTTCCTTCTGTCTGCAGCCTTCATGCTAAGCTAAGCTAAGCTGTGCGCCTGCTGGCTGTAGACCTTTATTTATCGTACAGACATGAGAGAGGCATCAATCCTTTCATCTCACTCTTGAGAGGAACGATAATAAGCACATTTTCCAATATGTCAAACTATTCCTTTAATGTGCTGCAGTAGGGGAGCCGTGCGCCTCACAAACGGAGGCTCTCAGTCCTCTGCAGCTCGACTCCCACCTGCAGCTCATCAGCTGCGTGTCATCCCCTCTTTCTACACCCGTTTCCTGTCAGATCTTCAGCTGTCACTATCAAATAAAGGCAAAAATGCCCAAAAAATTGAGACAGACATTATTATCTGGTCATTTTATTAATAGACAGTTTCAGTTTTTTTTTACTATATCATGATATACAACCCCAATTCCATAAAAGTCGGGACGTTGTGTAAAACATGAATAAAATCAGTGATTTGCAAAAACTTCAACATGTTTCATAAAGTTGGGACAGCAGCTGCAAAAGACTGTGAAGGTCCCGTTAATGCTGGAAGGTCCATACAGGTTTTGGAGCGTCCAGGCGACGTCTTTTTCAGAGACG
>JAJHUR010139890.1:0-26371 GCA_027495735.1 Lutjanus campechanus | reverse complement strand
ATCGGTAGAAAATTGAGCAAGTTATGGTTATTTAAAAAGTATGCACCACTACAACACAATGTTATGGGTGAGCCAGCTGACTGTGGTAAGATGACCGCCAGTGCGGACGTGCGATTGCATTGGCCGGCAGCGCGGACATCTAGCCTTTATTATACATATCTAATATTCCCTTCTTTCTTGAGTCATGCAAAATGAAACGCGATTAATATAGATTAAAAATGAATGATATTTAATCGTGATTAATCGAAATTAATCCACAGTAACCCTGTGATTAATCTGATTAAAAATTTTAATCGTTTGACAGCACTACTTTATTCATTTTTCTTTTCACAGTCAACAATATTTTTCTGCAATATATTACACCCCCCATCCCCACACACCCGTTTGCTCTCCCTCTTCATGTCTCCTTTGTGTTTAGAGCACAGATCAATATAAAGTATATGACAGAGTCGATACAAAATACAATTCACTGGTACCTCTAACAAAGTAAATATATATCCCACATGGCAACAGTAACATCATTGCACCAAAATCTTTTAAAATATGACTCCATCCCCAACTGGGACCTATTGTTTTGAGAGTTTGATATCATTTTGAGCTTATCTCAGAGACAACATATGGTTAGCTGGCACCGTACTCAACAGTAGTTTACACATGAAAACTAACTTTTCTGCCATAACACAAAATAGTTTTTAGCTTAACTGCTAGAAGAATATATATAAAAGAATATTGAAATATCTTAAGTATGTAGAGATAAAATATGTAGAAATAAAAATATGTGACAACAGAAAAAATGGTGGTGGTACACATAATAGTGCGAAACAACAGTAATGCTGAAGATGAGGGACGTGATGTCAGATACAGCTTCCAGAGTTTGTCATTGAAGATGGCGAGCAGAATGCAGCGTGCAGCTGGATGACACACTCTACTGTACATCTTCTCAAACATACACTCACTTATATATCAAACTGGTGCAAGTGAGAAAGGAACCTCTGCCACTTGGTGTTTTCAAAGCATTTTACCCCACAGGCTGCAAACATTATAGACTGTGAGGTTTAATAGTGTTAAATCTGTTTTTTAGGACCTGGAGATCCGTAAGGAGCGACGCATCATCCTGGACTGTGAACAAGACAAAGTCAAAGACATCATGGAACAGGTTGATTCCCATCTTGTCACTCTTACAACTGTTGTATCACTGCTAATAATAAGAAGTAATATTTAAATCAGATAAATGTCACAACAGCCTGGTTAGCCGTGTATTTGGTTGTGTGTAAAAATTCCTGTTTTCTTGTTGTTTTAATGAGACAACGGCTACTTTCAGTGTAACTGTAGTGAACTTCAGATTCAGTTAGCATACGAAAGAGACACCATGGATGTAATAAAGGGATAATGCACCCAAAAATTAAAATCACCGTTCTTTTCCAGGTTTTTCAAATGGGAACACTCACTCAGCTGATAAAAAAAGCAGCGACGTAGGTTACAGTAGCACTTTAACCCTGTCTGGTCCCCTCAGGTCCCAGCAGGTTCGGGCACAGATCTCAGGTTACCGTGCTGATGCCCCCCTCCGAGTGGAAACGTTGCAACTTTCACAAGTTCTTAGATTTTATAGCCCAAAAACAAAACAAGCTCACAAAAATGTTAAGCAAGAAAACCTTCTTGCACTGGTTGTCCGTAATAAACCACACACCTTGTGAATTCAAGTCTCTTTCACCGAACAAAGACAACCTTGTCTGTCAAACTCAACAGAATAAAAACTAAACTCAACAAAAAGTCTTTGTTAGTCTCTCCACTGTTCAACAGTCACCAGCTCTGGTTTGGTTGAAAATAAATCCTTAATTCACCGTAAGATGTGAAAATATTTTGGCTCCTCGCTGGCTGTCTGATGCCACGACCTCTCTCTCGCAGCGAGGCCACTTCTTCTGTCTTTCCTGTCCAAGCCAGGCGTGCTCTCACTCCGCTGAGTGAGAGTCCTGATTGGAGTCTCTCTTTGATCCAGTATTCCCCATAGAGCAGCTGGTCTGTATCTGTCTTAGAGACCATGTTTAGATCCAGTTCAGCTGTGCTCTGTTCGGTTTCCCACAGTGTAATCATAAACACTACAGCATTACATGTTAACATGTTTTTCATTCAAAATAAGAATAATAATGGAAAAATTATCATTACCACCCCTAATATTGCAAATCATACAACAATTGCAGTATCAGTCAAAATAATCACAATTAGATATTTTTTTCAAAATCATTCAGCCCTATTGTTCACATGAGGAACACTACTGGGAAGTTACGGAAAAAAACTCAAAAGCCCCAAAAACAAATGTAGTCGCCCTTTAAGTTAATCAAAAAACCCACTGAATTATTTTATGTAATTAAAAGCTGAAAAAAGCTCATGGCCATCTGGAGATACATGGTTTTCAGAGGGCAGTGATATTAGACTGGGAAATTTTAAAAAGCATAGGAATGCTTTTGATTTTCATGACGATGTGTGTTTGTTTGTTCTTGTTTATCACTGACACAGTTTGTACTCTGTTCCCATCAGGTCATCACTATAGGAAGGCATGTAAAGGGATACCACTATATCATCGCAAACTTGGTGAGTCACCCTCTGTCTCTGGTTCATCCTGACCAAATGCTGCTTTTGTATGGCTGATGAAGCCAGGCGAAGCCATACGAAGTGAGATTGATGAGAGAAGCGACATATGTTAAGTCTAAAGTGAGAGTCTCTTTAACTGTGCTACGCTGAGCTCGTAACCTGGTCCGGAACAAGTTATGTTCTGAATTTCAAAATAAATCAGCTGTAAAGAGCGTCAGTCTGTAAGTAAGTATTTTCCCGATGATGTTCTTTGTGAGTGATAAAGATTCCCAGCTAAGAGAAGATGTTGTATCTGCAAAGTTAGTAATGTTACAGAATGAAGATGTGCAGTACACCATGTAGTACCAAATCATCATCCATACACTGAAAGAATGATGAAGCAACTACAGACCACTGTGAATGTTTTTATGCTGGATCAGTATTTGCTGCCACGTCCATTTTGCACTTCTGATATTGCAGCTCAGAACACTAATTAGAAAACGGATTCATCTGTCCTATTTATCACATGTAAAATTCATAAAAAAAACATTTTACTTTGGTGTGATCAAAAACTAAAGTGATTTCCATGTCTCCTTCATTATGGGACAGCAGTTATCAAACAGAAATAACCAGCAGACACTGAGAGCATATTGAGTCAGTTCATTTTCTGCCAGCATTCCTCTCTTGTCTTATTTTGTAGCAACACTGTTGCTATTTGCTGTCATGTATATTTTATATTCTTCATAGCTCTCCAATATAACTATTCTATTCTTCTTGGCTGAAGGCATTACACGATCAGTCAACTTTGTGTGGAAGAAGGGTGAAATGACGTACCAGTCGCTCCTTTTTATATGAAGAGGAAAGCCTGGGTTAACAACGAAAGTTGATAACCATCATTGTGACTGGGGTTTTAGGTTTTGTCAAGCCAGCTCATGCAAAGAAAGACTGGATATGTTGAGCTCTATTCGTAGTACAGCCCTCAGATATTGAGATTTTATTTGGGTCCCAAAATAAATAAAGTATTATAAACCAAATTCTGCAAATTTATGATTTATATCCACTGTACACTTTAATAAAGTGGGAGGAAAAAAAGAAGCTGTTAATTCCATCTAAATTAATTTATTTTGTCTCATTTATGAAGAAGCTAAAATGTCCCATAAAGCTTCCTGATAAGAGTAAATAAAAACAATGAGATGACTTGTTAATTCAGCCTAAATTAATGTATTGAGGCTGCAATGATTAATTGATGGTTTGAATATTAATTGAGTGGTAATCAATTATTAAATTAATTGCCACCTATTGCACTGATAATCGATTGATCGGATTGAGTCATTTTCCAAGAAATGAAATGTTATTATTTTTGGATTTCTTTACTCCTTTATGACAGTAAACGAAATATGTTTGGGCTGTGAGTAAAGCAAGACATCATCTTGGACTTTAGGAAACACTGATAGACATTTTTCACCATTTTCATTTTAAGTCAGTCAGTTTTGCAGCCCTAGAATGTATTTCTCCTTTATAAAGTTTTAACATGTGTATACGTTTTCAATAAAAAGCATCAAGATAATATAGGGTGATCCAAATGGCAGTAAGAATGGTCAGGGTTTATCAGAGTACCAGAATTTATTGATAAGGCTGATTGTGACTTGGGTTGCAGTGGTTTGTCATTTCAAAAAACTGGGTCCCCAAGCAAAAAGTCTGGGACACATGGGTTTAAAGGCACTGTGTTAGATCAACTGTAAAACAGGTTCACAGTCAGCCTGCTGCAAATAAGCTGCAACAAGAGGGCAGCTAATTAGGCAGACAGCCAACAGATGCACATATTTAAAAACTGACAACTGGCAGAAATTGCTGTAATAATAACAGATTGGTGAAATTACATGGGACTGCTTGACCTACATGGTCCCAGGCTCCATTAGATCCTGGCAGAATCTAAGAAATCTAAGAAAATATTACAAACATTTGCACAAAAGGGTGAAGGGTATAAGTGTCCCTGCCAGATGCCTGGCACTTGCTGCCTGCCTCATTTTAAGTCTTCAGTTGAATTGTGTTGTTCATGATATTATTTTTGTTCCAGGGTTTTGTAGATGGAGACCTCTCTAAAATCCAGTACGGAGGTGCGAATGTGTCTGGCTTTCAAATAGTAGATTTTGATGATCCTGTGGTGGCAAAGTTTGATCAGCGATGGGAGGCTCTGGAAGAGAAGGAGTATCCTGGAGCTGATACACGCATCAGAGTAAGATTCAAGTTAATATTACATTTACATGTTTTACATTTATACACCACTATTAAGGCCATGTATTTGGGCCTGTGCAACTACCAACTATCACTACAGCAACCAGTGTTGTTGAACTCTTTATGTTTGGAGAATTCATGATCGATTGACTTGACTTGAATTTTAGGGGTCTGACTTTTGTAAAAAATGGATAGATAGAGTTTAACAGGTCACTGTGCCCCAGTGAATGATAATTTTCAGAACTGAAGGCCCACAAACATCAAAGGATCACACAGCAGGATGACGTTTCAACAGCTGGTATCTCAGCTTGCCCCTGACATGTGGCCTTATTGAGGTGATGATAATCTTTGCCAATGTTTCTGTGTCTTTCAGTACACATCAGCCCTCACCTTTGATGCTGTCCATGTGATGACTGAGGCGTTCCGCTTCCTTCACAAGCAGAGAATAGACATGAGCCGTCGTGGCAACAGTGGGGACTGTTTGGCCAATCCAGCAGTGCCCTGGGCACAGGGGGTGGAGATCGAACGTGCCTTGAAACAGGTAACTGCTAGTTAGACCCTCCTTAATAAGACAAGTGATAGACTGACCTTGTTCTCTTCAAGCTGACTCTATTTAGTTTCATAGATTTTATCTTTTGCCCTTATATCAGGAGGAGAAGGTTCACAGGAGTCCAAAATGTCTTACACTGAAATAAAGAAAAAAGGTTTAATAAAACTTGGCCAAGGAGAATGAAAGAGTAATCAGTGCACACTTTGTCCTGATGTTCCCTTCAATTCTGGAGTTGCGGCCCCCTGGGACAGTCTTTAAACATTCACAGATAAGGTCATAATGAATCTATGCCCATATAAGGTCAGTCCCAACACATCTACAGCATATAGAATTAGCTTGTTGCTCTGCAAATCCATACATGGGAAGTATGAATGAACAAGGTCAGAGAACACAGCTCAGCACCCTTTACTCCCATTAGCTCAGGGTCAGTGATATCCAATCCCTCATTTCTGTTACTTCTCCTCTGTTCAGAGAGACAAGACAAACATCTCTCTGACCTTAGCTTCCATAGCAACACTATCAGGTTGTTCCCTTGTTTATCTGAAAGGAGAAGACAGCTGCCTCTAGTGTCTAGAAGAGAGACAGTATGTCTGTTAAGAATTAGTGTGGACCTCTCAATGACTCCAATCCGACACCTAAAGATTGGAAAATTCCCTAACAGTTAGTGTTTAGCCTTTGTGAGGGAGACAACAGCCCTCTCATTTCTTTGAATAGGGCTGTATACACCAGTTATCCCAACTGCTATTATTGTAAAGGCTGCCTTTTAATGCCGTCAGTTCTGAAACAACAGCCGTTTTAAACTCATTTTCTCTGTTTCCAGCATGTTGACAGAGTCCTCTCATAATCTGAACAATATGTTAATATGAAAAGACTCAGATATATGTAGCATTACCCGGAGCAGGTGTGTTCTCTCCCCTACCACTGTTCTCATTTGAGTTTGGAAGCTGAAGGAGGAACATGGGCGTTTGATGGATTTGGCCAATATGTTGCGATGTGGAGGTCAAATGGGTGGTGAAAACCTGTATTACAAGAGAGAGAGAAAAGTGCCATTAAATCAAAATTTTAACACTATGCTCTGTGGAGCTCTGCAAGATGCATCTGCTCCACAGCTGGCTCAGGAGCACCCAGCTTACAGGGATAGTCATCCAAAAATGAAAATTCAGTCATTATCTACTCACCCTCATGCCCATTGAGGGTTGGGTTTATTTTGTTAGCCTTCACTGGAAAACAGTGTTGCAGAATCTCTCAAACAATGGAAGTGAATGGTGACCAGTTTTCAAATGTAAAAATCATTTGGAAAAAAATAATATAAAATGTGTCCATACTGCTTGTCTGGTGTAATCCAAGTCTCCTAAAGTCCTGACATGCCATTTGTACATCATCACACCACACACACCCAGTTCAGACAGGAGACTTGCATTACACCTTGGGATATTCTGCAGTGCTGTTTTCCTTTGAAACTCCAGCAGTGTTTTGTGGACTAAAAAACTAAACCCAACCCTAAATCGGCATGAGGGTGAGTAGATAATGACTGAATTTTCATTTTTAGGTGAACTATCCCTTTAATGAAGTGACATTCATGTATTCTGAGAACTCATGGTTCCAATTTGTAAACTTAAAAGTATACTCCACTTTACATGATAACCCACTCAATATGTACTCACCACTATGCCGATGTGATGATGGGTGCAGATCTTCAGTTCACAAAACAAGAAAAGCAGAAAACAGGGTAGCAGCCTCATCCAGTACAATGGCAGTGAATGGTGACCATGGATAAAACGTTAAAAATAGAACACAAAACAAACACAAAATGTCTCCATCCTGCTTGTGTGGTGTAATCCAAGTATCTGCAAGCCACGACATTAAAAATTAACCACAAAAGACACAATTTACGCCATGTTTTTAGCCGAAATGTCAGCTGTAGCATGTAGCTGGTAAGATGTAAACATGGCGTCGATCTCGCGAGACTTCGGCATGTGCGGCCATTAAGAAATATACGAAGTCTCGTGAGATCGACGCCATGTTTACATCCTACTGGCTACATGCTACAGCTGACATTTCGGCTAAAAACATGGTGTAAATGGCGTCTTTTGCGGTTAATTTTAAATGTCGCGGCTCGCAGACACTTGGATTACACCACACAAGCAGGATGGAGACATTTTGTGTTTGTTTTGTGTGCTATTTTTAACGTTTTATCCGTGGTCACCATTCACTGCCATTGTACTGGATGAGGCTGCTACCCTGTTTTCTGCTGAAACTCCAGGATTGTTTTGTGAACTGAAGACCTTCACCCATCATCACATCGGCATAGTGGTGAGTACATACTGAGTGGGTTATCATGTAAAGTGGAGTACCACTTTAACAATGTTTGAGAGGGAAATTCTTAATACATTCATGTAACAGTTTGTCGTATCTATACTGATGTGGCTACAGATAGGCATTTTGTCCACACCAGGGTCGGTTAAATAACTGAACCATCTCTCTGTATAATGTGACACAGTTCAACAGCACCTCAAACATCATCGTGATTATTCATACAGTTCAGCTCTCCAAAAGAGTTTCAACAAAAACTGAACATTTTAACCTTCATGAAAGTAGGATTCATTGCAGAATTGTTGCATTAGACTGCATTAGTTTTGTCTTGGGCGTACCTAATGAACTGACAGCTGGGTGTAGGTCTGCATCTTAACTTAACATAAATTCTTAAAAAGCAACTGCAGCTTGGAGACCACAGAGAATCACTGTGTAGGAAAATGATGCATAAACTAGAAAGACAATTAATAATAATTAAAAAAGACATCTGGAGTTGTTTTTGGAAGCTGAGTTTTATTTCTGCTGCAAATGAGACTGGACGTGAGCTGCAGCAGCCAACATGGCTCAAGTTTAACAATAGAAAATATGAATTTCAATTCTACATTTGACACCTGAGGTTGAGCATGTATATTCATATGCATATAATGGACCACAAACCATAATTATCAGCCTGCCAAGTGTCCAAGAGACCAGGAACAGACCAGGACTAGAGGAAATTGTGCTGCGGTGTGAAGAGAACCAGTGGAGAACTAGGTTATGATAGCTAACACTGTGCTGTTCACATTACAGTGATGTAAGGCACTTACCTTGTGGCTCCTGAATAGGTTAGTGTAGAAACTGCGATAGCATCAGTTAGATCAGAACTTTAACCATTTAAAGAAAAGCGGAGAATGGCACTGAAGGCTTTTCTTGAAGAAAAGATGTTTTCACTCTTCTTCTGGCCAGCTTCGGTTTGGTGAGTTGATTTGATTGGTTGAAGCTAGCCTGTGTTAGACATGACAGATGGTTCATCCAGTCACCTCCAAGTATTTTTTGAAAGCACCCACCCTTTTCCAAACCATCTGGGACGGCTTCCCAGATGGTTCTGTGTAACAAACCATCTGGCATGTCAGGTTAGTAAGGCACAGGGGTCAAACTCAGTTTCATCCCAGACCACATCAGCACCATGGTTGCCATCAAAAGACTGGTTGTAAATGTAACACTATGTGAATGTATCTGCTTGTTATCATATTACCTAACTTCATCTACATTTGATTAACAGCAGCATCATTTTGTTGTGAGAGTCATCGATAGGGTTTTCACTTATCTTCACCTGCTTTGACAGATTTGCAACTTTAACTGTCTGACCATCCCTTGATTGGTCTGAAATGATCATATGGAAAAGCAAACAAAGCTACATACAGTCTATGAACCCCACCTCCTCCTCATGCACAACAGAGCGTGTGTGGAAGTTCAAATTAAAGCAGTATAATACCTGCAATAAATTTGATCTTTGTGAAGGTTCTGTTTTTGTTCAAACTATTTTCGAGCGGTGATGATTCAACTTTGTGGTACATCTGCAGGAGTGGCAGATGAGAGTGCCTCTAGTGAGAAGTGCCTCTTGTGAGAAGGTCTGATGTGGGGATGGCTACCCAGCAACCCTCATCTGTGCTGTTCTAGTGGCTACACTATGCAGTTCAGTGGCTGCCACTGATTCTGTATAAATGCATTTTTTGTTTACAAGCTGTCTACATATGCATTTATCATCAGCACCAATAAGGAACTAATGAGGTTTCAAGCTCATCCTTGCTTGTTTCAGCCAGAGTATTAAGCGGAAGAGATGCTGAGCAGCTGCAACAGCTGCAACAGCTGCATTCTATTATTGAGAGGCTGCAGGATCTATAACTTACCTGTGTAACTGCACAAATGTGCAGTGACATAGATCAATTTTCTGCACATTTATAGTGAGCAGGCAGTTTTATTTAAATTGGATCAAGTTTGGATGCCAGTCTTTTAGATGGTTGACCTGCAGTGGTTGAAGTTAGTCATAGTAACGGGGATTTTTTTAATGCTACTTTGATCAGAAAGAGCTTAATGTGTACTTCTGGCAACAATATCAGCTTCCATGAAAATGCAGTAAGTAAGTAAAAATCTTAAATGTGTGTGTGCTTATAGGTGCGTGTAGATGGTTTAACAGGCAACATTCAGTTTGACCAATACGGGAAAAGAATCAACTACTCAGTGACAATCATGGAGCTGAAGAACAATGGACCTGTGAAGGTAACTGAATAATCAATTCCCCCTCCATGATACAACGCAGCTACGTGGAAAAATATGACTGAATATGTCTTTGTGTGCGTGTGTTTGTGTTCATAGATTGGGTATTGGAATGAGGTGGATAAGATGGTGGTAACAAAATCAGACCTTTACCCTAACGACACCATGGGAATGGAAAACAAGACGGTCATCGTTACAACCATACTGGTAATGAACAAACAAATGCAGTGACTTTGTCACAATGACACCTGATGTGAATGTGCAAAGGTACACAGGCTGTTGAGATGATTTCAGTATAAACAGCGCTCGAACATGAGCAGCTGCTAATGTAAAATGTATGACAGGAAAATGGGGCAGTTTGTCACCTTGTTTTCTTTCAATTTTCTTCACATTAT
The DNA here is from genome assembly GCA_027495735.1 of Lutjanus campechanus. NCBI lineage: Eukaryota > Metazoa > Chordata > Actinopteri > Lutjaniformes > Lutjanidae > Lutjanus > Lutjanus campechanus. The sequence continues at coordinate 16,054 of JAJHUR010139890.1, read as the reverse complement.
TATAATAAAATAAGAAATAAGCCCCTCTGACCTGAGGAAAAAACATTTTGTTAATAAATTACAGTGCTCCTGATATTTAATGTTTTGTACCATTTTGATATTAAGTGTAATGTTTTGATAGTAAATAAGTTTAACAGTCATAAGCATGGCAATAAGGATCCATCTGTGTGTGTGTGTGTGTGTGTGTGTGTGTATATACGTGCAGGAAGCCCCCTATGTGATGCTGAAGAAGAATGCAGAGCTGTTTCAAGACAATGACCGTTATGAAGGTATGTTTGTGTACAGTACTGTGTGTGTGTGTGTGTGTGTGTGTGTGTGTGTGCGCGATGATGTTCAATAGTGTACTTTTTTTTTGTTTTTACATTTTTTTGGGATAATGCAAAATAAAATTGTAGATCACCAAGTAATTTGGTAATTTGAGAGGAGATAAAAAAAACAATAAAATAAGATACTAAAATAAGTGAAATAATGAGAACAATAAATGAATAAATGAAGAATACAAGAAGGAAAAGAACAAAGTAAAGTCAAACAACGGGCCTCATGCAAGAACATTTTCGTATTCTTATCTGAAATTTCTCATACTTTTTTTGTATGAAGTGCTCGCACGAACACGCCACGTCAGATTCATCAAACGCTCGTAACTTCAGAAAACTGTGTAAATGTACAATTATGTTATAATTTGAAATGTAGTCAAACAGGATCATGTCGAGATAATTATGAAGTCTAATTTATTTTTTAAACTCAAAATGTCTCCAAACTAATGAAATATGCAGTCATTAGTGTGTTTGTACCTGAAAGAAAATTCAAAATATGAGAAAATTGGTGAATGTGACAAGTTTGCTTAAATCACGCCTATGAGCAAATCTGTTCTTATGAATGGTTTTTGCATGAGGCCCAATAATATTACACACAGGAACAAATCAACAAAACACACTATAGACACAGAACAACATACAATAGCTATTACAAACACATATAAAAAATATCCATATATGTACCCATAGTATTAAATAGAAAGGCTTATGTGAAAGGAAATAAGGTCACTGCTAGCGGTGGACCTTTCATGTAAACAGACATCTGACAGCAGTGGGTTCAAACCAGTTCTTGATAATGATTTTCTCAGCTGTAGTTGAGGCAGCTAATATTATCAGCTTCTCCAGAAATTCTAAAAAAAATATTCAGATTGTACCCAATAGATGGATCGAGAGCTGGACAACTGGAAAAAAGCAGAACAATACCAGAACATGTGTGAGTGGTCTCCTCGAACAGAACCAGGACATTTAGTATGTAAATAGCTGTGAACCAGTTCTAATCCAAATATGTGCTTCAGTATGGAGTAAAACTTCTGCACAAACTGCACAACCAATTAAGGTTGAGAAAGTTCAAGGCCACTGTGACCCTAAGTCCATCTGTCCCATTCTTGTGAATGTGATAGCTCGGGAACGCTGGATGAAATTTCATTACATCCGGCACAATATCATAATATTCTAAGTTTTCTATCAGCCCTTTGTAGAGCTCTATAAAAACAGTCTCACAGTTAAGACATAATGTTTTTTAACCAGAAATTATTTATTGGAAACCTCATATGTCAATACAGTGGAAAATACACTATTAAATTACTTCAAAGTCTTCACTACATTTATAATACAGACATGGATGTAAACTTGAACTTGTCTGGTTGGTGCAGGCATACAAATACACTTGGTAATTTTAGCTTGTTAGAGAAAGGCACATCCTGAAACCCGATCGGAAAAGATAAAGCTTTCTCCCCCTCAAATAAGGGAGTGTTGTGATACTCAGCTCGTGTGTGCAGACAGCCAAGACATTTCTAAATTGAATCTTTATGCATTGAAATGTAGTTTCTCTCCTGTGTTGCATTTGTACATTCAGGTATCTTTTATTTTACTGTTTTATAGTCATTGTCAGCTGTGTCAGAGCCATGTTTAAATTACTGCTGATGAAACCCTGAATGAAAAGATTTCCTGTTCGTGCTGCTTCATAATGAAAGTGTTTAAATAAGGAAACAACAGGGGACTTTTATTGTGAAGAATTTAATGAAAGTGTTTATCCCAGAGACGCATATGAACGATTCCTCCAATGCTTGACAGCCGCTCGACTCAAGCCTCCTCAAGCTCATCTTCACTTAAAAGACACACCTTCAACGGGTAGCCCTGTTGTAATGGAAATGCAAACCCCCGCCATGCTGGGCTGACTGGCCGAGTCAAACCAAGTCAAGCCAGGCCAGCTCTGTGCCAATAAAGACAAGATCCTTAAGAAAATGTGTCAAGAGAGGGAGCATAGAACAAAGAAATGTTTCATCTATGACAGAAACATGAAAATGGAGAACAGCATCTAAAACAGACCTGCTGTTCAGCTCTTTCTTGATGTTATAAGATAAGAACTGAACTGAAGCTATCTTTAAATTGTAGGTCTAATTTAGATACCTAAGGAGGTAAAGCCATGGTTCTGTGAGGAGACTGGAAGGAGAGTTAGATCAAGTGACATAAGTATCATCAGTATTAAGTATTGTGACAGTTTTCTTAACCAGAATAGGAGCCAACTTGTGAAAGAGATTCAGAACATGAGGCACAGAGTGAGCCCCATGGGAGAGGTACAATAAATCTGAATTAAGGGAAATATGATGAGATGAATGATGGTAGATGTGGCATGGTTTTGCCTGGGTTAATGGTTCCAGTGAGAGAGCAAACAGCCCTGGGGAAAGCTGGCAGCCCTGCCTGGTCCCTCTTGTTAAAACAAGGTTGAGTGAACCAGCATGATCAGTTTGGACATGTCAGGTAAAAGAGGCACTGGAGAGATTTTTTTTTATTCCATTTACTTTTGTTTACTTGTTATGTATTCATTTAAGTCATGGTTTTTTTTCAGACTAGACAAATCTAATGTAACAAACAGCATCATATAGCTTCTTTTGTGCATGTGCTGTTTTTTTGTTGTTGTTTTTGGCTTTTGACTGATGCTAGGTTACTGCGTTGACCTGGCTGCGGAGATTGCCAAGCACTGTGGTATACGCTACCAGCTAAGGATTGTGGGAGATGGCAAATATGGAGCAAGGGATGCAGAAACCAAGATCTGGAATGGCATGGTTGGAGAGCTGGTGTATGGGGTAAGATATAAAACACGCTCAATAATACAATGTTGAGTGAAAATTCACTTTTCCTGCTGTTAATAGAACCAGTGACAGATGTGAGTTTTGGTGAGCCTTATGGCTTGATTCCACTGAGCACAGCTGGATTGTGTGACAGCTGTGCCATGTCCTCTGCAGCTGATCACAGTCAGTCTACACAGTACTTGTGATTCCACCGGACACACTGCAGCACATCCCAGAAGCTGCTCTATTTTTGACAGATACCACATCAAGCTGCAGAGAGCAGACTGAGCAACAGAGAATCTGGTCAATTTTCAAAATAAAACACCACGTGCAGACCAGTGATCATGGTAGAAAAGACGCGGTTTACCCATGGTATCAGCACAAAAATCAAGGAAAAATGACCAAATCATCACAATCTGAGCAAGTCAGCATAATCAGGCGGGCAGAACGCTCCATTTCTGATACACTGCTGGTGAAGCATAAAGCCGTGTGGAAGACAGATCAAAACTGTGTCACAGAGGCAATTCCTGGCATGACATAGTGCAAACGTAAGGTGGTTAGATGGATTCTATGATAAATATGTGAGATATGTAGGTGCTTAGGTAAGACGAGTGATGACTAGGGGTTTGGAGAAGCAATTAGATAGGGTTAGAGATTAAGATTAATGCAGCCACTTGCCAACTGGGGGACCACTTTGTCAGCCAAGGTAAGCTGGATGAGGGCCATAGGTGGTAACAAATGGACTGGTTGGGCGGTTAGAATGAACAGTGGCTAAGCAGTAGGTAGATATCTACTATAGATAAGTGACATGGTGGACTAGGTGGGTGGTAAGAGTGGATCAGGTGGGTAGATTGATGAGGTTGGTAGCAACCTATTTTTGCAGTGTGAGAGTCTGTTAGAGCTGTTAGAAACACAGTCAGTAACATCTGCTTCTGTGGTCTGTATTTTTAAGGGACCATTGGGCCTCATGCATGAATTGTTCAGATGTATAGATATGATCTTAATTTGTGTGTGCAAACCTTTCAGGCATCGGTCAATACATGCATGCTTCCTGTTTTCTTTTCACATAAAAACAAAATTTAAGAGCACTCTACCTAGACCATGCATAAGCTGTTTTGTAAAATGTAAAATGCCAGCAACTTGTTGGTTTGTGGCCTGCCCCTATATGAATTTATTGGGGTATTTCTATATGCTAATTGCAGATTTTCTGGCATGTGCATCCGATTTAAGATCGAACACGATTCATCAACATAGTTTAGAGAAGGAAAAACTCCTGCCGTCCCTGCAGGAAAGCAGTCGTGCTGTTACTGCAATCAAACTGTAGCTCCTGCTCACACAAGTTTGCTGGGGTTTAGTCCAATCAGAACATGGCTTATTTATAAACAGCCTCTCAGAGCCACTCTGCTATGTCACCTTTCCCCGGGGTGCTCCCGCCTACATTACCGGTTGATTCCACCAAGCACGGCACGTCTGCGCCACAGTTCTGCCCCACCAGCAGCGTTGCAGAAGCATTTCAGCAGTGATTATGTTTACTTGTTCAGATTTTGTTGATTAGGTCCTCTTTCCTCACTCTTTGTGCCTCTACCATGGATAAGCAGGCTATGTGGTTAAATAGTTTCTTTTCTGTCTGTCTTTATGATCATGAGCCTGTGAGTCTGTCCTCTGTGGTAATTGACGCGATATACATCAAAAATAGACTTAGACAATAGGCGCGTTTTTGTAGTGGAAAGCCACTGCTGGGTCGCACCAAGGCGCTGCTGGTGAAATCATAACTATTGTGCAGAATGGCTGCTATCAGCTCTGGCTGATGTGGCGCAGCCATAACATGATGCAGCTGTACCTGTTGGAATTTAGCTCTTAGTTGCGTATGTATCATTGTGTGTATCATTGTTATTGGGTGAAAACAATAAATTTCCTGTGACTTTTTTGGAGTAGTCAGTGACTACTAGAATGCAGAAGTCATGATTGCCCTTGTTTTGTCATTTTCCTCTTACTGTTTTGTGTTTAATAACAAAACATTGATGCATGAGGCCCAATGAATAAGCTGAATTTATTTTTCAGTACACACATTGAAGATTTCAACATGCTTTCCACTTAATAATGTATAACTGTATTTGGCATTACAACTTAAATATTTAATCAAAAAGCTCATTTGTTCTCAGGGAATGTGACAATGACAATCAGACAAGAGATTTACTTAAAACAGATGTAATTTATTACAACTTTCTTATTACAAAAAAGTTTCTTGTATGTGTCTTTCTCCTCTCTCCAACAGCCTATTCAAGTCAATGAAGAGACCACACTGTCAAATACTATTTGTCTCTGTCTCTGTCTCTGTCTCTTCATCAGAAAGCAGATATAGCAGTTGCTCCCCTGACGATCACTCTTGTTCGTGAAGAGGTGATTGATTTCTCCAAACCCTTCATGTCTCTGGGAATCTCCATCATGATCAAAAAGCCACAGAAATCCAAACCAGGAGTCTTCTCCTTTCTGGACCCGCTGGCCTATGAAATCTGGATGTGCATTGTCTTTGCCTATATAGGAGTTAGTGTTGTACTCTTTCTGGTAAGTCAGTCTGTTTATGTGAATAATAGATGTGTTTTGTTCCCACCAGAGCTCTCAGGTACTCTACTGGCATTATAACTGTCAGAGGTTCCTAATGTGGGTGTGTTATGCGCATGCATGAATATTCTGCCTGACAAGTGCTGACTAAAAATAAGATTCAGATCCCAACAATGCACATTACTTGTGTGTTTGGACAGCTGTATTGAGTACAGCTGAAGTCTTCTATAGAAATGTGAAAATGCTGCTGAACTGCTCAGCCTGTAAGAGTCGGGACGTGCATTACATCCAATATCAGTAAGATTTTGTTGCAGATCGATACACGAGGCTCCCACAGTCTAACCTTGGTCGAATTAGAGCTGCATTTCTATATTCATTTCAAAGATGCACTGTCTACTCCCTACATAAAAATGGATCCTTTTAAGGGAACAAAAACACAAGTATTCTTATTTTTAGGTGATTATTATCTAAACATTTATATAAATATAAGCTTGAATCACAATTATACCCCCAAGACCTAAAACTTAATGTAAGGTCCACTTACTTGTTTTTTCAGAGCTTTTGTCACCTCTCAGTCTCCTCTAGTGGATGGAGCTAGCCCAGTTGTTGTCCCATTACACAAGTGTGGTGACATGATAACACATGGTGGTATATGTGATTGAGACAGTCACGCCTCATCTCTGGTGTCAGATGTCAATCTTTTTCTTGATCTTTCTCTGGTCATCCTCTGGCCCCTGATCGATGACCTTTGGCCGATGGTCACTCAGGCCCTGATCAGACTCGGTATTAACATGCGTGTTGGGTGAGTGTGAGTTTGCACCAGGCATTACAATGAATTCCCTGTTGTGTCTCAAGTGACCTGCTTTATATGCAAACATATGTACACTAAGAGTATGCAAGTGCATGTAGGGCGTGTCCAACTCCACTTTGCTATTTAAACCACATAATGCGGGAGCAAAATTGAGGTGCAGGATGCTAAGATGTTGTATTTAGTCTCTTAATTAATCATGGCTTGTTTTGGGCGTAACATAATTAAACCAGTCAGAGTGTTATCTCCCATTCCCCTTAAGAGCCAGGATGTGGCCTGCCTGTGGTGCATTGCTATTTAAATGACAGATTGTGCAAATTGGAGAATTGAAGGGAGATGCTGAAATATTTGCAGTGATGCAGACACTCCGATTAACCCACTGGTCGGGCGGGCCCGGTCATAAAAATAAAGCATTCTGATGAATAGCTGATTGGTTGCAGGGGGGTGAAAGAGGATGAAGCATCTCCAGGCACTGTAGCATGACTGCTGTGAAATTACAGCGCAGCAGCTTAACGTAAATTATCAGTACAACACACAATAAAGAAATCTCCTGGAAAGCTTGCACCGCTCACCACTATTTAAAAATGATTTAATGATTTAGAGGATCCACTTTCAGTTCCGTTTCCATACATGCAGTAGTGTCACTGCAGGAAATATTTTCTCTCTGATGGAAGTCAAGTCAGCTTTACTCCAAATAATTTCACTGTATGAGCTTCAACTGTGTGAAAGACCTGGATCTGTAGAAAAACACAGCACTTTAAAAATCAGATCCTGTCGGATTGTAAAGACTGTTTTAAAGCAATGAAGTTACAGCTGCTGTCCAACATGCGTAACTGCGCACACAGAGAAATGTTTCAGATCCCAACAAACATGAGACGTTTGTCAGATGTGCAGATCATGTATATACACTGTACTTATTGGTCAGTCCAGGATTATTTCACACACCTGGAATCATTGGCTATTAAGCAGAATGTTAATTATTATAGCCTGTGTATTAAGTGCAGTGCAGAGTGTGTGTGCACTGTGAAGCTGCCTACGTAAGCTCATCTTACTATCTGAATAATGTGTCCTTTAAATAGCAGGAAAATTATTGACATTCAGTTTTTGCTGATCAGTGGGGGAATCACTCTCTGCTGCCTCAAAATAGCAATGCACCAACAAAGTGCCTGACCACACCTCATTTTAAGACCAACACACCCATGGAAATCTGATGTTTTCACATCACAGATGATGGAGAAAACCATTAATGACAGAGTCAGGCAACGTTAAAGTGTATCCCAGCACACCACAGAGCCTCTAAATAGAATAAAAAATGCAAAGAAAAAAAGGCTTTGTTGTTTTTCACAGTGGCCCGCTATGACAATCAAACACAATGTATTTTAAAGAAATTACTAAGTATAACATTTTCTGAATTTACAAGAAGGCCCAAATAATTAAGAATTCAGCACAGACAAGGTTTCCCAAAGTTCACAAAGTCTCTCATAACTCAACAACTCTCAGAAATAACAAATATGTCTTTAAACCAGCCTCTGACTTGGTGATCTGGCTGGACTACTCTGTTCTTGAAGGCATTAGCCAGAATACACACCTGGCAGAGCCTTGTATCACCAACTGTGAGGTGATCGACACCCCACTGACTCACCACTGATCTTTAATGTTGTAAGTGGTGGTTGGAGTCTGTGGGAGCACTGTGTGTGTGGTTTTCCTCTACTCTCTGGTCTTTATGCTCTTGATCTTTCACATGAACACATGTTGATGTGTTCATTGGAGCTGGCCATGCTGGAGCAGTGCAGTTTGTTGTACCTAGATCTGATGGCTGATGCAGAGCATGCCATTGTCTAGGAAACCTGTTCATAATGCTCCGTGTTTAAGAACCTGGAGTCCCTTCACTCTAGTCTCACAATACCAGACAACTGGCGATATCGCCACCTACCCGTCATCTGCAGATCTCCAAATGCTAGGTTGAACAGCGGCAAGTAAAGGCAGTAACAAACATATACCCCTCGCGTTTTTTCAAGGACAGGCCTCACTGGACCACGATGTCAGCCAGGGCCCCAGTATGAAGGGCTGCCCTAAAGACTCTGGATTGGATTAACTCTCTAATTGTTCCCACCCAGTTTTAGCAATGAAAGCTGGGCAAGTGTCCTCAGTCTCTATTGAGCAAAGCATTTAGACTGACTTGTCTGATGATTGAAATGTCGGTCAAAAATTTCATCTACCAGATGTTGAAATGAAAAATGAAATTAAAATTTATACAAACATTCATTGTCTCCAAAGCATGAATCTTACTGTCTTTGGTGGTCCCTACACTTTACCTATAGTGCCACGAGAAGGTTGACATTTTTGGCTTGTAGTGATATGTCTCGAAAACTATGGGATGGATTGCCATGATGTTTGTACAGATTTTCACCCCAAAAAAGAGCCTTGAAGCGTAAAATAAGCAAGTTTAATGCTAGCAGTTATGATGTGTGTGTAGATAGCTGCACTGAATAATATAGAAACAGATTTGTGTTGAAAATGTGGCTGAAATGCCTCCTGTGTAGACGAGCCTTTATTCCTGGTTATTTGTTGACATCTGTTGTGATTTCATCCACTGGGACTTTTCTCGGTGGATCTGTAGAGTTGGACTAAACTCATAACACTTAATTTTCTTACCACGGCTGAGGAAACGCTGTGTTGCTGATACTGATGATGCAATGCAGTTGAACGTTTCAACAGAAAGTGACTAAGTGGTCCTTGAGTTAAGGTCTTTCTTCTTTAGGTTTTATGGCTGCAAATTTCAGATGTGTACCACACATTTATACAACTACTCTGTACTCTGTAAAGCAGCTTTAGGAATTATTATTATTATTATTATTATTATTATTATTATTATTATTATTATGATTATTATTATTATTATTATTATTACCATTAAGATGGCTTTAAAGTAAAGATATGTCCTTTCAAAATAAGGTTCTAAATATTGTGCTGTCCACCACATTAGAAAAACCCAGGTACTTTTTCATCAGCTTTGACGGTTGGGTCTGAAGCTGGTCATCCACAAGCTGCAATCTCACTTTGCTCTAGAAACAACTACTGCCTGTAGTGATTCAGCACTTGTGACTTAACGTTTTCTGCTGCGTCTACATTTAACTTTTGCCTTTTGTCAGTACAAAATCTTGTTTCATTCTCCAGTATGAAAATCAACACCTTTCTGCTAAAGTAATTTTCATGTAGATACAGTGTAACAGGGGAAGTCTAAGCAATAAATGATAATATTATCTTGTAGGTATCCAGATTCAGCCCCTATGAGTGGACGCTAGAGGAGCCAGAGGACGGAGCTTTACCACTGACAACTGAATCCACCAATGAGTTTGGGATCTTTAACTCCCTTTGGTTCTCTTTGGGTGCTTTCATGAGGCAGGGTTGTGACATCTCACCAAGGTTGGTATAGCCATGATCCTACTCCAGACTTCTTAATAAGAATGAATTCATCTTTTCTGTTAAAATGTTGACACTGTCAGAGGTGTTGTAATATGGTTATTGATCAAGTTGTATTCAACTACACAATATTCTTTTTCAATAAATTGGTCAAAACACTGGTCAAATTGATAACTGCCAACTTTAACTTTATTGTCCCCAGGTAAAACATAGAAGACAGAGAGACAGAAAGTATGATCTCAATACAGAGGATGAGGAAGACACTGTAAAATATCTCAAGCCATGGAAATAGGAGATCACTTAAATGTTTGGTGAAATCAAATCCTTAAAAAATCAACAGTAGAACTCATGACAATGTTTAATAGTGAAAGTAAGAACATTCCCACACACACAATGTGAAGAGAACTCAAGGGACTAAACAGCTGTGTAGCCATAAGAAAACCACTTATCAGTGAAGCTAATCACAAAAAAATGCTTCAGTTTGCTAGGGAACATAAAGATCAGACTCTGGAGCAATAGAAGAAGGTCATGTGGTCCGATGAGTCCAGATTGACCCTGTTCCAGAGTAATGAGGGCATCAGGGTAAGAAGAGAGGCAGATGAAGTGATAAACCCATCATGCCTAGTGCCTACTGTACAAGCCTGTGGGGGCAGTGTTATGATCTGGGGTTGTTTCAGTTGCTCAGGACATATGGAACTGTAAAATATGGGAAGTTACAATATATACAGTGATTTCAAATTTACACCATGGCACAGAGGAATACTGATACTGATATTGCACATTGAAAAATAAAGATTTACCAGGTATTGATATTGCACATTGGATGATAATACACCTGATTGAGAGATTGATATATTGCACCTTGAGTTGAAATTCGCCTGAGTTAAAACATTTCACAGTATGAAGTGAACAGTGCAGTTAGTGCAATTAGTAAGTCACAGTTGTAAGTAAGTTTGTGTGATCTACTGGGAGCACTGCTTGTTGTAGAGTCTGACAGCTGCAGGAAGGAAGGACCCGCGATACCGTTCCTTCACACACTTTGGGTGAAGCAGTCTGTTGCTGAAGGAGCTCTCCAGTCTCCAGCCTTCTTGATCAGTTTGTTAAGTCTCTTCCTGTCAGCCGTCGAGATGCTGCTCCTCCAGCAGACCACTCCGTAAAAAATGGCTGATGCCACCACAGTGTAGTAAAAGGTCTTCAGGAGTGCCCCCTGCACTCCAAAAGACCTCAGTCTCCTGAGCAGATAGAGTCTGCTCTGGCCTTTCCTGTAAAGTGTCATCAATCATCAATCTTTGGGCAGTGTGCATACAATATGCAGGACACAGCCCTGCAACGAACCAGTCAAGGAGCACAACATATTCAGTATATTGACATTTACCCTGAGACGCTGGGATCTGTCCACCAGAAAGTCTTAAATCCAGCCAACAATTCCAGGACTCAATTTAAAATTAGACAATAGCTTCCTGTCTCTGTTGTTGAATTGTATTTAAACCCAAAGCTAAATCTTCGGGGGGGCCTTCGGGGGGTTCAAACATTAAGTTAAGACGGAGGGTAAGAAAAGCATTATCAAAAACTCAGCTGTTTTCAGCACAACAGAAAATCTCATAAATCCTCAAATGTCCCATCTAATCCGTCTTCATAAGCTTTTTGAATCCCTTTGTAACCAGTGAAATCAGGGCCACAGGTCTGAAATCATAAATGCCTAAATGAGAATTGTTTTTGACCACTAATGCAGTTGCTGACTGCCTATTTAGTTTTTGCCGCTCCAAGGAACACTTAAATATAAGATGGGAAATCAAATCGAATTCATGGTGCTTTGTTCCCATCTTTGCTCAAGAGTATGGTCTTTCAACTTGAGAGCATGCTTTCTCTCAAAAGTCTGCTCTTGCACTCAAACAGCCCCTGTTTGTGCTCAAACTGTGTGCTTACACTGAGATATGTTGCTGCTTGGAATTAAAAGACAGTCAGTATATATGCAGGTGTTTGTACTTTTTGTACTTTTTGTTGTAACCACTTGCCTACATAACGATAGGTAACCTAACAATATAGCACAACAGCCAAAACAACATCATCTTCATTAGGAGCAGGAATCCAGACAATCGCTGACTAACAAACAACAAATTGAATAGATAAAGTCATGTATTTGTGGCACAAGAATACATCCATGATAATGATAACATTGGCTTTGGCAAGTGTTGCTAGGCAACTAACAACAAAGACACTGCCATATTTCTTTTTACAGTATTTTAATGGAATCAATCAGTCATGCTCTCAAGTTGAAAGACCACACTCTTGAATCAAGACAGAAACAAAGCTCCATGAATTAATTTGATGTGATCAGAGAGATTGTTAGGCAAGGACTCCTATTGGTCTTGGTTTAATGGAGTATGTGCATGACACCCTGCACATCAGGGTGTAGCTGTGGAGATTTTCAGTTTCATTTCATCAAATTTAATTTTTTGAAAATGTCAGGTAAAAAGTATTAAAATTAAAAGCCAACTTGTTGTCTGATTTAAAACCGTTCAATTACACTTAAACTTCTTAAAAAGTCTCAGTTTTCTCCTTATACCTAAGTTTAGCTTTTTTTAAATTTTTTGTTCTGTGTGTGCAGGTCTCTGTCAGGTCGTATAGTCGGGGGTGTGTGGTGGTTTTTCACTCTGATCATCATCTCATCATACACTGCCAACCTGGCTGCCTTCCTGACTGTGGAGAGGATGGTTTCTCCCATCGAGAGTGCTGAAGACTTGGCCAAGCAGACAGAGATAGCGTATGGAACCTTGGACTCCGGATCCACCAAGGAGTTCTTCAGGGTGAGAACTTTAAGCTGGAGTGTGAGGTTTTGACATATAATGAACCTCCACTGCATTCAAGCCCTCACCAACTGAATTCACACAATGTTGATTAGTTCTGTATCCATCAGCGGAATCTGTGTGTTTCATAGTATACCAGAGATTTTAAATCTGGTGCTGTGGTCACATTCCTGCACTGGTGCACTGGTAATGAGCCGTTTTACAATAAGCCATGATTGGTTTGCGAGAGCCAAAGAGGGGTGCATCTGTAACAAACAGGCTACAGCAGACAGACGAGGACTAGGAGCATGATGGATCCAGTAATTACTACATTATTACATAAGTACTCAGTACTTCTGGGTTTGAGCACACCCATCTTTAAACTTTAAAAAAAATCTGCATTACGGATCTGTGAAGTGCGATGAGTGCATCTTGCACATTTGTGATGCTATCACATTGACAAAATTTGTCCACAGACACACAAACACCTGGCAGAGTACTCAAAACTGTCTCCGTGGTAGTTCCCTGGAGAGGTGAGAGTGCTATCCAGAGCCAAACTGCCTTCCAGTCAGGTGACAAGGAAACAAATAACACCAGAGATTCGCAGCATGTGATCAAAAACATGGCAGGCTACTAGGTTTGGCCTGATGGACGAAGCCATCGTCCATCGTGATGGCTGACAGTCATCGATCACTGAGCTCTCTACCATCATGTGTGAGGCCACGTTGTCACATGTTATGCTTGTTTTGATCTCCTTGACAAAGAATCAGCTGTGAAGTCTACTTTGCCTCCAGAGGACTTGCATAGAGTAACTGTTGTCTTTGTTGATGAGGAGATGCAGTCACCATGTTTATCAGGCCTCAGTGGTCCCCAGTTGCTTCCAATAAAACTCCACATATCTTGATACCCTGCACTTAAGGGTATTTATAGGGTTTAATCCCAGTAAATGGGATTCCCGGGAAATATAATCAAGACCATTTCCCGTTTCCTGGGAAATGCAATGACGGGAAACAGGAAAAAATGTTTGTTTATCTTTTATAAACACAGAACACATTAAAATATATTCAGAAAAATGCTGGCCAACAGTTTACTGTCATAAAACATGCAGCAGATATGTGTGTGTGCGTGTTGTGCGCCAGTAAAACACTGCACAGTCTATTAACACAAAGTTACTCCAAGTTCAAGCTGGATGCGAAGCTTATATTGATTCTAATGTTGATGGACATAAATTGTGTTCTTTCTTTTTAATAATGATCAAAATAATACACAAAAAAGGTCTGGTTAGGAACATGTGTGTAATTCTTTTTGTTGCATTTAGTGTTGCTTGAAATGACCAGGGCTTAGCTAAAGTCATGCCTTTTAAAAAGAGTTTATTTCCTGGGATTCCTGGGAAAAATATTAGTCCCTAGTATCCAGCGTACTTAAAGGTGCCTACGTTGTAATATCTTAACTGTGTCTATCTCTCTTTTCTAGCGCTCTAAAATCGCCTTGTTTGACAAGATGTGGCAGTACATGAAATCAGCAGAACCTTCCGTCTTTGTCAAGAAGACATCAGAGGGCGTCCTGCGCGTCAGGAAGTCCAAAGGGAAGTACGCCTACCTGCTGGAGTCCACCATGAACGAGTACATCGAGCAGAGGAAACCCTGTGACACCATGAAAGTGGGAGGAAACCTGGACTCCAAAGGCTACGGCATCGCCACACCCAAAGGATCCCCATTAAGGTGGGTGGATCAGTATAACAATGCTAGCCAACCTGCACTGCCATGTACCATTCACACTACTAACCTGCTGCCTAGCATACTGTTCCTCTTCCCGTCCACACAGCTCATTTATCCAGACTATGAAACTCTTAAGCTGTGAGTGAATTCAGAAATCACCCCCCCCTCCCACTCAGTGTTCTGAAGCCCTAAAAGTTCTGATCAGTATACACTGGCTGACCACCAGCTACAACAGACAGGGTGGTTTTTAGCCAGTGTGTGAACTGTGGCTGTGTTCACGTGCAGCCCTGTTCAGGAAACTAAACCACGACGGGGAGCAATGTAGTCTGGTCCCAAGACATAGCACCAACTGGGTGTTGCAGTATGCGAGTGTGATGAATGGGGCATGGCGGCTTACTCGTTGTTATAATAATCCACCTACCCTGATGACATCATCTCAGTGGTTTGTATTTTTACCATGGTTACCACCTCTGACCAATGGCTAGGGGTGGTTGCTGTGATGACTGGGGGGAGGGTTTGTTAAAGTTTGAGATTTCAGGTCTTAAAGAAATACTTCATCACAAAAATTCTAATTATGTGTTATATTGTAGTTAGTATCCTGTAGTCTTACTGTAAGTGTTAAAACAGGGATATGGTGATACTATAACCATCCACTGCTGTATGCATTTCCTATTATTTAAAACTGACTCCATATTCTCTTTAGTGAGGAGAGAAGAATTTTCAAAAATGATGATGAGCTGGCTCTTTAAGACCTGGATCAAATTGTTTTCAATAAGTTTATAACCTAAACATTTGTGTGTGTGTGTGTGTGTGTGTGTGTGTGTGTGTGTGTGTCTGTCTGTTTGTGTGTCTGTGTGTCTGTGGTATGTGTCTACATTTTATTCAATTAGAAATGTATATTGTCTCCACCCAAATGACTTTTATTTCTATGTGGTGGCAAGAGTACTTAAAATCTGGACTCAAGTACAAGTACTGTTACACTTCTAAAATATCACTCAATTACAAGTAAAAATACTGGTGTTAGAAATATACTTAAGTAAAAGTACAAAGAATTCATCACAAAAACTACTCAGAGCATTAGTTACTTAGTTCATGTAAAGTTTGAGTTTCCTTATTCAAAAAATGGCTCCACCAGACAAAACAAAGTCAAATGAGGTGCAATTGTTGCCATTTCAAGACTATTGATTAAATATCCGTGATTACATAATTAATGATTAATCATCAACGTCCTTACTCTAAACGTGTGCTGCCTCAGCATTTTGTTTTGTTTCCGTTTGTATATCTTTGTTTTCATTGGTCCTTTTGTGATCAGATAGCCTGATTGGCTACTAAGATGCTGATAAAAGGTTTGAATATCAATTGAAATGGCACTCTGTTATAGTCAGCGTCTAAGTTAACCGTTTTTAAAACAGCTGATTGCACGACCAATTTAAGACTGTAATTTCTAGAGTGTGACTATGGCCAGCATTATTGCTTGTTGGCAGCAATTCAAGCTCTCTTTGTCATGTCAGAGTAACCAAAGATTGCCAAGAGCAGATCTGGTTAAGTCTCTTTCTTCAGAAACTTATAACCATCCAATTACCTCACATAGAACAAGATGAAACCAGAATAAGTTGAGAGTGAGCCTTCAAAAAGTTATCCCTTCTGGGGC
>JAJHUR010139889.1:1771-20046 GCA_027495735.1 Lutjanus campechanus | reverse complement strand
CCCCAAAAAAACCCGACCCCCTCCTCTCTCTCGTCGCTCACTCACCACTACATCTGTTATCACCGCGTGGGAACATCTTCTACCCATCATGCCTCTCGGCGCGACACCGGTGTTGGTTGACGGTGGCAAATGAGGAATTCGGGGAATCCGCAGCTCTTCTGAGAAGTGCTTCCCTCTACAACCTGTTACAACCTGAGATTTATGGGTATTGGCCTGGTCAGGTCAGGAAAGGGAGTGATGTACTAGTGTATAAAAATGTGTCTGAGCTCTGACCTCCAGGTGGTGATCGTTAAATGTAAAAAAACCCACAAGTGTAGACAAAAAATCAAGGAAATTATTATTATTATTATAAGGCTTATGTACAATATAGTCACATTAGCATAGATTAGCTTGATTAACATGATATCTCAGTGATAAAAATAGCAGCTATGCTCAAATTCTCCAACACTGACAGCAGCTTGTGATGTAAACATATTTACAAATACTTATACTTATACTTATACTTATACAAAATATAAGTGCATATTTAGTATTAACCCCAGTTCCAAAAAAGTTTGCACAGAATGCAATGATTTGCAAATACTTTTCAACTTGTGTTCAACTGAATACAGCACAAAGACAAGATACTAAATGTTCAAACTGATCAACTTTATTGTTTTTTGTAAATATATTGAAACTGGAGCATGTTTACCTCTGTGATACATCACCTTTTCTTTTAAGAACACTCGGTAAGTGTTTGGGAAACTGAGGACGCTAATTGTTGAAGTTTTGAAAGTGAAATTCTTTCTCATTCTTGCTTGAAATACGACTTCAGGTGCTCGACAGTCCGGGGTCTCTGTTGTCGTCTACTTAGCTTCATAATGCACCACACATTTTCAGTGGGAGACGGGTCTGGACTGCAGGCAGGTCAGTCTACTTCCTGAACTCTGTGAAGCCACGCTGCTGGAACACGAGCAGAATGTGTCTTGGCATCGTCTTGCTGAAATAAGCAGGGATGTCTCTGAAAAAGATGTCTGGTCGGCAGCATATTTTGCTCCAGGTCCTGTATGTGCCTCTCAGCATCAGTGGTGCCTTCACAGATGTGACAGTTAGTCATGATGCCATGAGCACTAACACACCCACATTACCAGTACAATATTTTAGTTGTGAAAACAGCTTCTCCTGACACTTTAGACCCCAATTCATGAGCGTATGGAAATATGAGGACAAACGGGAAGATATTAATAGAAAGACCCGTAACTCTATTGCCTATTTTAGGTCACGACCGTGCTTCAGAGTGCATTAAAGCTGTGCAGAAATAATGTAGATCCTGGAGACATCCGTTAATTAAGCTAAGAGTTATGAAACATGCTTCATTTAGTTTGTCTGTGAGCAGCTAAAATAGTCCACTTCCCCCAAAACAGAACAAGTTGGGTCGATTTGGCCAAATTTACTGTGTGTTTGCCAGATTTTACTTGGATTTGGCAGTGCTGAGTTGAGATATTTAGCTTTGGTGAGCAGAACCTGGGCCAGCATTGGGCTGGAGTCGACCCCTGCAGTTCTGGTACTTTCTTTGCTGTGAGTCTGGCTTGAATTGGGCATCAAGATGGACTACATTTAGACTGTTTGGCACAGCATGTTTGGCTTCCCGTTTTATTTTTCCCTTTTTGCTCATAGAGGAGGAAATGCATAAATGTAATTTGCCATTTTAAAGGAGGACAAAGTGGATTTAAGTAGCTTTATAGTTTAAATTCTGGTTTCGATCCACACAGATGGCCTCTTTCATATGAAGTCTGTTTTCCTCTTTGTAATCATACACTTACACCATAACATACGTCACATACACATGAATGGGATGAGCTGAAAAGCATTGCACTATGTAAACTGTTAATCTAATGTATGAATGAAATTAATAAACTGAAACAACAAAATAAAATGAAACAACTCAGAAGGCCTTAGCTGTTGTACAATCTGTGTCAATCACGGCTGTCGTGGCTTAAATACATAATGAAAGACGTCATTCATGCTGGTAATGTGTTAAGTCCATTACCAGGAGAGCTGCTGGGAATTCCTCGTTAATTTAATTCTGTCATGACTTTCCTCTTTGTTAGCTTCAGCATAAGCAGATTTTGCACACTTCCCGTTCTGGATCGTGTCGTGTTTGGTCCCGAAGAGTCCCAACATGTTGACACTGAGCGGAGGAGACGCGGAGGCAACATGCAGAGAGAGGTGTGACGTCCAGTCTGTCACACTAATCTACGAGTCTGTGACCCCACATAACACTGCGAGTGTTGTGGAGACACACACGCACATTCCAGCCGGCTCCCCGCTTCTCTGATAGATGGCGGTAGTTAATGAAGCGCTGCTTTTGAAGTAGATAAGACGTGGAGAGAAGAGGGCTCCAAATGCTAATGTCATTATGTGGTTAGGGCGAGGGCTACGCTGGGAGGCATCGCGGGGAAGTTGTGCATGAAAGTGTGAGCGTGTGCGTTTCGTTCAGTTTGGCTTTTGAAGTCCAATACTGATATATATTTTTAAATCAAACTGACAGGACTGTGTTTCGGGCTCCAATTCAGTATTTTTTTGAGTTTGGACTCTTTCATGCCAAAACTTCCCACTTACACTTTCTGCCAAATTTCTGTCATTAAGGCCATAAAACTCAGAGAGTAAAAGGTTACTATGACTACAACTACTACTGCTTCTAATAATAATGTTGATAATACAGATCCACACAGTCTTGTTCTATCTAATTATGGCTAGGAGATATGACTTATAAATAAAATGTCACACAGTAGACTCTTAAATAGTGCTGATGATCTTCATAGGATTGTAAAAATTGAAATGAATGAAAATGCTATTAATTAGTCATTCATAATAAGATACAAGATACAAAATGCCTTTTTTCTCATTTCTTCTCAAATGCCAAACAAATCAATGCCACACATGGCACAATTACTGCCATTTCGATTCCATTGATTATCTCAGGTTAAGACATTTTTTAACTATCTCAGTACTTAACGGCGATTAATCACTTAATATTTAATCATTAACATCCATAGATCTGATAAAATGGTGCATTGCTGTAGATTAAACTACTCAACAGTAAATAAAGTTGGGCAATATCTCGATATTGATATTTATCTTTCCTGTGGTGTCGTATTAATTTCTTTATATATGCTGCATTAGACTGAATCACAGTGATGACACACTAACCACAACAGTCACTTCTGGGTAGACAACTGGTAATTGATTCGAATTGTGGAGATATGTAGCATTCCCGCGGGATGGCAGTTTACCGCAACTAATGCATTTTATTGGACTTCATTGAAGGGTGATATCATAAATGTGGCATAGCTTCTTTAGGGAATAGGGCAGTGACGTGAACAGCAGACTGAGAGTTACAGTGATGAAGCTGTCAAGCTGGCAGTAAATGTACAGTTCAGGTTACAGTCTGTCAGTTATTAAACGCTGCAGCTCCCGAGGACCAATAAAAGTCTCTGCAGTTGTTTCCCAACTGCTGGAAAAGTGACGGGGTTAGCCCCAGAGTAAGTTGAGCAGGAAAGGCTGATGCCAGGCTAATGCTAATGCTAGCATTGTACCTAGCACAGTGTGAACTCTGGTGCAACAGCATCTCTTTCGGTAGCTTTGTAATCCAACCTTGAACTGCAGTGTCTTTTCAGAGACGTGGTAAAATAAATGCAGAATCCAACACTGAATGTCTTCTGTAGTTATTTAACCATTTTTCAGTGTTGAAAACAGCTTTTGTTGTTGTTAGCATGTTGTTAGCTTCCCACTGGCAATCCCAAGAGACCTTGGGTTAATATCGTTGATCAATCAGAGGCTGTTTTCCTGATTTGTCAGCCAATCAGAGGCTTCTGACTCGTGTGTGACAGTGCTGACCCTTATATGCATGAGTCTCATGTTTTAGGCTACCTCATGATTTAATGCCTCTCTCATGATCTGATTTGAGTCTAGTTTTAAAATCCCAGCACACCATGGAGTGTCTCTCCTGCAGGGCTGCTAACAGCGCCGTCAGCCGAGGAGTCAATCACAGTGGATGGCAGTAGAGGAGGTTGCACCACCGTCTGGTTCAAAAGTGGAGCAGAGAGTGTCAGAGCAACCGCTGACCCGCCTCGCTGTGTGGCGTCACGCTGCCCTCTGTTTCCGTCTGCCTTCTCCACTTCCATCACAGTTAGATTTGTGGCTCGTGGTCATTTTGAGTTGACAACTCGCCATGCTGTTGCTCCGTCGTTGCTCTGTGCACAAGTAATTCCCATCCCTCCAAGTCTTTAGTGACATTCAGAACTTAAAATTCCCGGATAGTTTGGGCCAGGCACCTTAGTTTCAATGCCTGCTTTGGACCTCTAATTACTGGGTGCAGGTCTGTGATTGTCTGTGCACTTTAATTTAAGAGTGATTTTTCCTTCTCGGACTGTTTTATTTTCACATGAAAGAAGACAGACAACATTTTATGAAGCAGAACTGAGATTTTCTTATTTCCTTCCCAGTATTCATCATGTGACCCTGTGGGTTCATCTTCTGACCTGGGTTGGGAACTACTCTTTTAGATAATATTGTGCTTACAGCTTAGTTTAAGGGAATGCTCTTTCCTGTTTCAACATGACAATGCCCTCAAGCACAAAGCCAAGTCCATCAGGGTGTGATTTTCCCAGTTTGGTGTGGAGGAGCTGGACTGGCCTGCACGCAGAGCCATGACCTCGACTCCACCCAGCACCTCTGGGATGAGCTGGAGCGCCGACTGCGAGCCAGGCCTCATCACTTCACTCTCACTAATGCCCTTGTAGCTGAAGGGGAGCAAATTCCTGCAGCCAGTTTCTGTTACAGGCCATTATAGCAGCAGATTAATGCCCATGGTTTTGGAATAAGATGTTCAAATAGTTAAACTCAATTGTTTTTTGTAAATATACGCTCAGTTGGGACAGGGAACATTTCCACAAGCAAACAGGCTGTCCACGTACTTTTGTCCGTGTAGCATGAATGCTCAAGCCACCAACTGGTGCAGTATCTCCTCTGGAGCAGCCAGTTCCGTGAGTATAGCAACATTAAAGCGACATGCATCATGAATACACAGAAGCAGCAGTTACACCCACACATGAAATATACATGTGAGATGACATACAGACTGTGAGAGGGGGAGCGAGACACAGGCTTTGAATAGGGAGCGATTTCAACCGTATTGCGCTGTACTTTTAACGCATTCATTGATGAAAAATCCCCAGAAACTCTTTCATCTTTAGTCTGTGCAAATATGGAGTTTTCCCAATTACCGGTATGGAGCGCTGCCTCCGTCTCTTTGTCACACACACACACACGCTCGCAGCTAATCACCTCTGATTAGTGTGCGACTGAACGCCTCCCCAGCCTGTCACAAAGAGACTCCGTATGAATATTAAACACAAACTCAGCCTGCGCGTGTGTGTGTTCTCCTCACATATGGCTGCGTACAGGTGTCTTATGTAATTTGTCACCAGGTGTGTGCGGATAACAGTGGCCTTTACCTGTGTGAGTGATGGAGCTGAAGGCTGAGTCTACAGTTTGAGTGTCTGATACCCAGTGATAGCCTCTTTAATTTCCTCCGTGATTGATTCCCCCACTCATCTTCTCCTCGCCGCTGACATCGAGAGAGCGCGTGCAGAGCAACCAGGAAGTAAATTACCTTGAGCTGACAGCCTCCCACGGGATACCCATTTCCCAGCAGGCCTTGCTGATGCCATTCGATTGCCTCTTGTTGTCTCTTTCTCTCACGCTCTCATCTCACAGTCGCAGAAGCGATGCACTCAGTCAGTCATAATATGTGCTACAGGCTGAAAGATGCAGCATCATGAGGATATATGGATATAATGTATTCAGACACTCATATAGAAATACTACATGTCCGCCCACACATAGCTAACACAGCTCTTACATGTATGATTTAGTGAGCTAGCAGCTACTCAGGTGTCCTTATTTACAGTTCAAGTCTCTCCTTTTCCCTTTATACACCTCCATTTGTTCAGCTTTAATGTATAAAATGCACTTTTATCTGCTAAAACCTCACTGAAATGCATGGAATTTCCTTGGTGTATAGAAAATACGACATGACATGACTAATACAAGGTTTTCAAGTACAGAAAGTTCTGCCGACTTGGATCTGCTTGTTCTCATGATATTTTTGTTGAATAAACTCACACTTCTTAGTTCAGTGAAATTAAACTCTGCTTTAATGAAAGTACATAAAATATCTTGCTTTACGTCCAACTTTAGCCACACTGTTAGTTTCCAGCCACCTCAGATCAGGCTCAGACCCTTCGGCTCAGGCATGGAAACCCTGTAGATCAGCATCTATGGGGATTCCCTAAAGGAAAATATATCTGCTGTAACTGCAAGTCAAAAATCCTTGTTATACTTATTTGAAAATGCTTATAAAGGCAACGACAGAGATAAGTTTGCTGTCCAGACAAGTTTTTGTTAGTTGTCAGAGTTGTCATGAGATCAGCAATTACTAGTTATCATTTTTACAGTGTATGACCACTGTAAAATTGGACTTCTTTTCACATGAAAACAAATACACACACGATCAATATAAAACAACCAGTATCATTGTGTAAAGCCACAAAAAGAAAGCCAGGGAATTCACATAACTCTCAAGAGCAGTCCAGAAATGCCAGTCAGCAGCAGAATTGGCAAAAAATGGGAGACTGCCCCCTCCTCTAGAAGGGTCAAGTGTATGAAAGAAAAAATACAAAACAAACAAAAACCAAAAATAAAAGAAAAAACACACACTCATGAGTTGGGGGCAGGGTTTCCAGATTGGTTTAATGTTTTCCAGCCCAATAATTACTCAAAATCTGCTCAAACTGATAAAAAACCTGCCCAAATATTATCTCTAATAAACAATATGAAGGAATTCATAAACAATAGTGACGGTATTGTGGTTGTATAGGGGTTATTTGCCAGACAAAACAATGCCAGATGATGTGCAATTACTGGACTAATGATTAAATATCCAGGAATACACTTTTAATTGGTGAATTTCTCGATTAATCAGTAGCATCCTCACTCCAAACCTGTGCTGCTGCAGCGTTTAGTTTTTCGTTCATATGTCCTGGTTTTCGTTGGCCTGTTTGCAATCAGATCACCTGATTGGCTACAAAAATGCAGATGAAAGGTTTGGAGATTATGATTTTAAAAGTAACTAAGTAGATTAAGTACTGAAATGCATATTTAGGAGTAAAAGTAAGTGAAAATCTACTTATAAAAGTACAACTACTCAAAAATCATTACCAGTAGATGAGGACAGATGCAGTTAAACATTCCTCTGTTGGTAAAAATGTGTTTTAACTTAAATTTTTTGTGAGAAAGGTGCAGAGTCCCTGAGTCTCGGGTTCAAGCAGAGTTTAGATCCAAACTTAGCCCTATAACGCACCTTTACCCTCATCCATTACAGGTGAGTGCAGGTAGACTTTTGAAAAGTTTATTGAGGCGACTGACCTGCAAATTAAAAAAGTTATATTAGTTTCTGGACGAGGGAAAAAACTTTAAAGCTCAATATCTCAGGCTTAAAGTCCTCTGAATGCAGATGGAGCGTCATCCAGCGCCGCAATCCTCCCCCCTCTCCTCCCGTACGGTTCGAGCTCCATCACCAGCGTACTCTGTCTTCTTGATAATGAGCCCCAATAACTGGACGCTTTCCACGAGCCTGTCTCGCCGTAACCTCATCCTGCGTTTTCCCCTGGCCAGCGTGAACTATGTGATGAATGAGTCGTTTTAAAAAAGATATCAAATATTCATCTGCCCCCAAACTACTGAATGAAAAATTGAGAATATATCATTCACCGAGTGCTCATTTGACATTCCCCTACTCCCAAATTCAGAATTCACTTTTCCCCGACAAGCAGCGAGGCTGAGAAAGCAGCCAAGTATGAGTTATCTCGCAGATTGTTTTATGCATGACGGTTAAGTGCGAGATTCCTCTGACTGATGGGAAGGCAAATCAGTATCCAAAAAAGCTTTCTTGGCCCTGATTAGACCCGCCTGTGGTGCATTATTTTGGACTTTTACTAAGATTGGAGAGATGGGGAAGAAAACAGCGAGGGGATGACAAGAAGAGGAGAGAAAAAAATCTTTCTTTTTTCCCTAAACTCTTTGGACTCTTTGTTCCAAACTGTAGCTGAAATAAAGTGCCTTCCAAAAAGTATTCCTCCCCCAAAAAACAAAAAAAATTGGAAGAATAGGCAGGAAGCAGGGAAAAATGTTTGGAAAAAGACTTGTGGAGGAATAAAGAGTGTTTGTGTGTGTGTTGGGGGAGGGGAAAGAATGATAGAAAGGGTTTTAAGGTGGCTATGAAGGTGTTGTGTGTCTGTGGCTTCAGGCTGTATACGCTGCACGTTCACACACCTGGCAACCCCGAGGGACAGCTCTGAAAATTAGAAAGCTAACCTCCACACAACCCTTTCTCTCACCCCTCCTCTCTGCTTTTTTTCCTCGCTCCCTTCAACCTTCAAATTTGTAAAAAGTTCCCCATCTATTATGAAGACCTAAAAATGCCTAAAAGAAATAGTAAGAGGACATTATTTAGGAAATGAAGATGAGTTTTTGCAGGGAAATTTTATTTTTTGCTCCAATTTTTTGAACACAATTCATACAAACAGAGATTATGCCGTATTTTCAGTGTTAGTTCACCTTGTCTTAAAAAAAATATGTCCAAAATGATGTCCAAATGGCAGAAAATGCTGTTGTGAGTCTGTCCAATATGGAGATTTCCAGCTTTTTATTTGTTTATTGTCATATTAAACTGAATCTCTCTGGCAAAACAAGACATTTAAGGACATCAAAAGTGCACTTGCCAACCCTCCCGTCTTTCATTGCCCTCTCCAAGAGCAGCCTAATTAATATACCCGTAGAAAAACATTTGTAAAATACGAATTTTCTGTCCTGGATCAGGATCACAAGACCGAAACTGAAGTCAGAGTGCAAGTGAGGGCAGCAGGAGATGACACTCAAACTCACATAATTTAATGATCTGTTCTGGCTGCATATATTTGGAAAAGTGTCTGAAGGTTTGGAAATAAATATACAGTATATAGAAATATATATTCGTAAAGAGAGGTGGAGGGAGGGCCATGCATTTCAGTAATATATTATTAAAAAAGTGATTTGGTAGCCTAAATGTTCCACGTCTGAAGGCAAAGGTGTTAACTCCACACTCAAAGGCCGGAAGAAGAGCCTGCTATTTTTGTGTGTTTTGTCGTTTCGATGCAGCGAATTGTACAAATGGGGATATACTGACGCCTGCACACTTCTTCACAGACTCTCTTGTCGAAGGCATCCGTGATGTCGCACTTCATTGTTCACACGGAACGCGACTGAAGTAGATGTGTGAAGAATGACGTGAAGAGCGTGAGAGATCGGTTGTTGCGTGAAGTGAGTGTGTGTGTGTCGATTGCCGGTTTCAGGAAGGTAGGAAAACTATTTCCAGGAAAAGTGTCGTGGAGATGGGTTTGACCGTGAGACGATCAGACATGGATGAAAGGTAGTGAACAGCATGTGCGACGCAGGTCATGAAACTTTGCATCAGCTGCCGAAGTCTTGGGCTCAACACATGACTTTTGTTCAGTGTAAGACTGCTGCGCTTCCTGGATGGGATTGAATCCATCCATCCATCCATCCATCCATCCATCTTTGTCCACTTATCCAGGGTCGGGTCGCGGGGCAGCTGGCTGAAGACTCATTTCTGCCTCCTACATCCATTTCAAACAATGCAGCTACATCCACTAGGGGGCGCCGCTCAGTGTCAAAAGTTGCCCCACCAAAAAAAGAAGAGGAGTCAAAAGATTTTGCCAACAAAGAGACAAAAACAGAGGCAGCATTGTAGACGGCGGTGGCCATGGAATACATCACAACATGTGGACGGAGGATTCTGTTCGCTGTCTAATTGATGGCAAACATCTTTATAAAATGTCCTCTTCATGTCCTGTGGTCGTGTCTCGCTTCAGCTGTTGGCTTCGCTGCTACACGACTACCAGAGGCACTTCTCCGTTTTGTCTGTATCTGTAAGCTTTCGGAAAATGTGCCAAGATGCAGACAAAATGAACAGAGAGTCCGGACAGAAGGCTTCCTCTGTATCCATATGCATGTTGAGCATAAATGAGCCTTCAGCACGATATTACAGATATCCTTCGCACTTTACAGCTTTACAGCTCCTCCTGAGGGATCCGTAGGTGTTCCTAGGCCGGGTTATCTAGTCCTGGGCGATATAGGTGAAAAACCTAATCATGATAATGAAGTTTGACGTTGGTCGATAACAGTAATTATTGTGAATATTTTCTGGTGTATTTTCTTCTTTATGACAGTAAACTGAATATCTTTCTGATTTTGGACAAAACAAGAAATCTGTGGATGTCAGCATTTGGGTGATCGACAATATTTCACCATTTTCTGACATTTTTTACGGACCAAACCACTAAATAATCAACAGATTAATGGATGATAAAAATAATCGTTATTTGCAGCCCTATATTGATCATGTACGTTTTGAATGACTTGTTGGTTTGAAGCTGCTAAGGTGATAAAATTAGTAAAAAAATCACAATATTTTTGTGACAATATTCTAAGGATGTTTGGTGCTTTCACAAAATATAACCCGTTGAGATTTCTTGATAAATAATAATCAATAAGGTGGACTAAGTGGGTTAAAGCAAATAATAATAAAAAAGCTAGGACAGGCTGATAAGTTCAGAAAATTACATCACTTTACTGTAACGCAGCCTTTATCCCTCATCCCTGAGGCCGAGCCCAGCCCATCGGCGATCTCTCAAGTTATTTCCACTATTATATTTCCACTCTCAGTTTTTTGAAATTCGAGGATGTGTTTTTTTTTCCCACCTTCTGATATATCAAAGTTAAGGTTTTTAAAATTCTCTGCAGACATCTGTGTCTTTTTTTTTCTTCAATGATTTTTCTTGGCAAGTACAAATCCAGCATCAATACAAATGTGACCCTCATGAGGACTTTCCTCTCCCCTTTTTTTTTCTCCCTCGTCCCTCCGTCTCTGTTTCTGACTCACCCTTGTTATAATGGGAGACACTGGAGCTCTGCTGAGTAAGCACAACTGAATCTTGAACTAGTGAATACAGCAGAGCCCCCCTGCAGACTTCAACCTACGCACCAACCCTTTGTGTGTGTGTGATTCTCTGTGTGTGTGTGGCAGCCAGCCTGTCTTTCCTCATGTCCTCCGGTGTCTTTCCTTCTTTCTTTTCCCCTCTTGCCTGTCTGCTCGCTTGTATTTCTTTATTGTTGCTTCATGCATTCTTCTTCTCTCTCGCCTCTTTGTCTGTATCTGGCAGCATGTGTCTGTCTGCTCCCTGTCTGTCTGTCTTTCTGGCATCTCCACACAGCTGAAATGATTTTTATAGCTTCTCCCCTGCGTCTCCACCCACACACACACCCTCGTTTTTTTTCTCTCCTTTTTTTTTTTTTTTTTTTTTGAAGTGGATGAGTAAATGAATCTCTTTGTCTTGCACTGTAGTGTAACCCGCTAATCAGGCCATTCACTGATTACACGCTTCACGCTAATCATGTGTGTGCGTGTTTGACCGGGTGTGTGTGTGCACGTGCGACGCCTTTGTGATGGCGTGTGTGCATCATTTTGTCTGGTATAACAGCGAGGGGCATGAGTTGACAGTAAAGCCTTCTCCACGGTGTCGTCGGCTCATTGTTCGCTGAGACATTCAGGTGCAAAAATGCAAAAACGCGACACGGCGAATCTGGGAAATGATGTATTTACAGCGAGTTCCTGCTGAGCTTTTTGTTACCTGCATGGCTATGTCTGGGAATATATATGTGTGTGTGTGTGTGTGTGCAGGGAGATGGAGGGGTGGAGGAGAGAGATAGGGGTAGGAGGGATGAGGAGGAAGAGGAAAGATGCGAGAAGGGTGGAGGGGCGTAGAGGGGAAAACCAATTATCGTCCAGATAACAGGCAGGCTATGGATTTTCTACCAGGCCTCTTCTGCAGCTCCTCCATTCTGCTTCTTTCTGTCTATTTTTGTCTCTGCATCCCCGTAGTAGATTTAAACTCCAATTCAGAAGGACTTTACTGACATGACAGAAAACCCTGGTATAGATTCTATAAAATATTGTGTTGTTCTTGGCTCAAAGTGTGTGTGTCTGTGTTTGTGTGTGTGTGTTTGGTGGGCTGATTAACTAGAGGAGATGGCCGGTTGAAATGTGTCAGACAACGGGGTCTGACATTTTGTCAATATGCCCCCTGTCTGTGTGTGTGAGTCACTGTGACCGGCAGGCAGTCACATTATCTAATCTGCATTGTCATGTTGCCCTTCTGCATTAAGGGGTTTTGTGTCCTTGACAGTTTTATCGTAGTGTGCAGCCTCCCAATGAGGAGCTTGAGCTTTTTCTGAAAAGAGACGATTTTTCCTTATCTGTCAAACATTCATCAATGAGAAAAGTCGCTGCCTGTTTTGATAAAAAAAACATTCATAAAGTGTCCCAACATCAGATTCTTTGCAATTGTGGCAAAATGTATCTTGCCTAGCAAAAGCTGACACCATGACGTAGCAGCTAATGCTAAATTGGGCTAAAAAGGTCTATTCAGGGTTAATAAGGTCATAAATTTAGTTTGAACTGGCTTTCCTTTGCTCAGAAGTGCTCCAAATTGTAGGCTAGCAAGTTAGCTGGCTAGTTAGCAAAGCTTATCACACGAGAATCAGCTTTTACACACAAACTTACAAAAAAACTAAATCTGTCACTACTCAAAAGTGCTCCAAGTTGTACTTAACTGTGCAAGCAATGTAGCTGGCTAGCTAGCAAAATAACAGTTTATTACACAAAGCAAAAAGTTAAAATTAATCTTTTGTGACTAAATATTTTCATTGACTATATCTTTTTCTACTCAAAAGGAAGTTCTGGGGTGCCTTGGCTATTAGCCATGTAACTATGTTAGCAAGGTAGCTGGCTAGCAAGCAAAGTAAATGCTTATTATCCATTCACGTTTCCTCAAAGTTAAAACTAGTCTTTTAAATGTCTAAATATTTTAAATGACCAAATCTTCCTGTGCTCAAAGTTGGAGGCTACTTTGACTATTAGCTACGCAGCTGTGCTAACAAGGTAGCAAGCTAGCTAGCAAAGTAAACGCTTATTGCACAAGAAGCAATGTTTGCAATCAAAGTTAAAATTTGTCTTTTAAATGACTAAATCTTTCCCAACATAAAAGGGCTCCATGTTCTGGGCTACTTTGACTATTAGCCAGGTAACTATGCTAACAAGATAGCTGGCTACCAATCAAAGTAAAAGATTATCAGACAAGAAGCAACATTTGTACTTAAAGTTAAAATTTGAGTCTTTTAAAGAACAAAATCTTTCAAATGACTCAACGTTTCTTTTCTCAAAAGTTGTACTGTGACAATTAGTCATGTAACTATGCTAACAAGAAGCAACATTTGCTCTCAAAGTTACAATTAGTCTCTTAAAGTACTAGTTTGCTGTATATTATTCCGTTACAGTGTAGGGGAATCAAAATCACAAATGTTTGTACATGAGCTGATTGGACATATATGATGTAAACACCTCATTGAAACAAAGACCTTGTACATAATTGTTAATTGAGCCTCACTGTGAAAGAAATAAACGTAATTATCACTTTGGATTAGCATAAATGTGTGTGCCAACACGTCATCTCATCACCATTGCTGTCACTGATGTGACATTTGGTTTTTAATTAAGCTAGTGACATGCTACACTAATTTTATTTGAGAGCATCTTAGCAGTCACACAACATCTGGAGCGAGTAGGAGTGAGCAGCGTTTGTCATTTACACATGCAAAACTCAGTCTAGCAACAAATGCAAGCTGCAGAGAGAAAGAAAATATGCTACCAGGAAGGAAAAGATGAGATATTTTACAAACTAAGTGCTGGTTTTGGAATAAACATGTACAAGGAGACGTATGATCCACAGCAGGACATGTTCATTAAAAGTTTGGCTTATATCAGTAAAATTAAAGGGTTGGTTCATCCACATGACAAAAAAAAAGTGGTTCTCTATCCATGCAAGGTCTTTGCTGTCAAACCAATACAGTGGCGACCAAGTCAAACAAACTTCAGGTGTCATCATCAGCAACATGTCATCAGTCACGAGCTACATGATCAATAATAATCTATATCTACTGATGTGAAACCTCACTATTGTGGCAGACGTTTCAGCTACATTGCCCAGGCCTAGCTGCAGCCCTAATCAAAATAATGAGAAGCGTCTTCACTCAACTCGAGAAAAATGAAAATAAAAATACAAAACAAACCAACAGGTATAAAAAAAAAGACAAGACATTTCTTTCACTGACTGTCCACCAAAGCTTCATAACAACACCCGACAGCAGGCGCGATGCAGAGAGCAGGGTCCCATGTGTCAGGACATACATGACTGAGCACAGCTCTGACAGTCACGTGTTCCCCTTAGTTTTGAAACCTAATTTAAATAAAAACAGGTCACAAAAATAGCATGTTGCACAGCTGTGGTGTTAATCACGGTTTTGGCGTGGATACGTGTTAATTTATTTTAATATTGTTTGGATTAACTGGACAACAAACCTGTCGCTGTGACTCCACCTCCCAATATGAAGTGGATTTACAACAAGCTGTCCGGTGACTCATCGTTCTCACTGCTGCTTGTTTGATTAGACCGGAGGGGTCTGCAACCTGCAGCTCTGGAGCTGCTTCGGCCCCTCTCCAGTGGCTCCCTGTGACTTTGGCAAAAAAAATATTATATGTAAATTAACATTTTCATTTTCATTTTTCATCAAGACAACTCAAACTTTCAATGCAACTTACTGCAATAGATCTTTGAGTTCTGAGCCGAACTCAAACTCTGAAGTTTTAAAAAAGTTTTACGAACTACTTATCTTTTGTTGAGATAACTTTTCTTTTCAATTGGTTAAAATTGAAATATTTCAGTTAAAACCGTGACACCAATGTGGCACTCAAAGATTCAAGACTATCTAAAGAAGAACATTGAATTGTCTTAACTGAAGATTATAGGTCGGCAAAACTTTTCAAAGTTTATTTCAAAACATAAGAGTCTGAGTTGGGCTCAAAACTCAAAAATCTTTTGTAATGTGTTGCCTTGACATTTTGAGTCATCTCAACTATTTTTTTTTACAGTGTAAAGTGATTCTTGCATTTGCAAACTAATAAAATATGTAGCCTATACAACAAATTTTTAATCTTTTAAATCTTTCTTTGGCTCTTTTGATTGAGGTTGCAGACCCTTGCATTAGACGTTACCTTTTGTTCTCCTCCCTTCTCTTCTCTGTCCTTGTCTTTGGCTCGTCTCTCCTCGTTCCTCTATCATCCCATCTTCAGAGCTGAATCACTGTCCTCTCTATCTCTGCCTACATGTCTCTCGTCCTATCTGTCCCCTGGGCCGACTGCTTTTAGCCGTTCCTAAACTCTTTAAAAGGCTCCGTCTCAAACGCACACTTGACCTCGCTGCTTTCTGATAGCCTAGCCCCGCTTCGGATGCACACATCTATCTACGCACACACACACACACACACACACACACACACACACACACACAGTATTTGCTTACACTCTCAATAAGAAGCAGCAAATAAAGCTGCATCGACGGTTAAATGTATCAGGGTGAATGTCAGTGACATTTCAGTCTGTTGAACATCTGAAGAACCTGAGAGACAGAGAGGGGAAGATCTGTCGGCGCTCTCGTCCGTTTGAAAATGTTATCGTAACGCTTTTCATCCCTGCGTCTCGCTGTGAGTCTGTCATCCCGCCCGCTCTGTAATAATAAACAAATAACAAATCATATTTCAGACGAGCTTCGAGCACAGAGGAAACAGTGGATTGTTTAGAGTTCAACTGTGTCCACACGCATAGAAAAATCCAATTTTTTTCTCTGTATACATGTACAGATGGATGACAAATTAAAGAAAAGCAACATTAAGTGCTCCCTGTTTCTGTAACTCCACCGCTTCTAGGGCTGCAACTAACGAGTATTTTCATCATCGATAAATCAATCGATTAGTTGTTTGGTCCATAAAATCTAAGAAAATGGTGAAAAATGTCAATCAGTGTTTCCCAAAGTTGCAGTGAACCACTGCTGGTCGACAGATCTCCTAATTATTTGATCACAGTTAAATTTTTAATTGCAAATTTGCTGATTTATAATCTTAAGTGCTGCAGGTAATGGCTGTTGACTGTGCAGAACCTTCACCTTTTGTCATAACTTAGTGTTTTGAGGCTGAATAACTTCCACATTACATAGTTTAATCTATAATGACTGGCTGTGTGATCAAGCCAAAGCATAAATGTGCTCAGTTACACTCTGCTGCTGCTGTGATGGTGACGATACTAGACAGTAAAATACATAAATTAACCAGAAGATAAGTCTTTACGATGCACAATGTCCCCACACTCATCAAACACGCCTTACAGTGACTCCTGAGCCTTTTATGGGAGCATCTGCATTAATGTTTCTGCACTCAGTTATTGTGTTTTTTTTCCTTTAACTTGTGTTTGCGTGATTTGTTGAAGCGATCCCAAATCTCTCTGTCAGGTATTAAAGTAATCATGACAGCAGACGAGACCGTGCGTTGATTGGATTAGAAAGTATTTGTGAAGCGCTGAAGGAATTTAGAACATTTAACATGATGAATTTTAAACCAATCCCAGAGATTCTCTCGCTTTCAATCTTTAGTGGTGAATCTTTAAATACTGACCATATCACATGCAGAAATGTTCTGTATGGCACGATGCACAGCTGTCAACAGAGCACCGTTTACTGTGTACTCACAGTTAACAGGAAATGACAGAAGCCGCAGAGAGATGCCAATCAAACTGTGGCTTTGAAGCACTATCCTGCCAGGTTCAAACATCCCAAACAGCGAGTGAAACTGTTGAATATATTACTCTATTTTTTTGCTTTCGCATATGTTGCTACAGCTGTCATTGCTTTCACTTTTACATTTAAATTCTTTCCTGAAAGTTGTGAAACAAACTCATATTCACAACTGAGCCCCTTTTTATATTGATTCTAGTATTGTCGGGTACTGTAAACCGTCATTTTGTCATGTTTGCCAGTGTGAAAAACCTAAAAAACCCAGTTACAATTCACAAATAAAGATTCAGGGATTCAGTGACATTTATTATCACTGTGTAACAAAGGACTGTTAGTGAAATTAGAGGTGTAGTTCCTTCATAATACACACAAAACACAACACAGATGAAAATATAAGTCATGCATCGTCTCTTCGTCTCTTCGAAGTGGTAGCTGTATTTTGAGTTTGAGTTTTGACCCTTTGTGGTTGCTGTAGCTGGTCAGTGTGGAGAGTTGAAGCCAAAGTAAAAGTTTGAATTAGCTATTTCAAATCTGCAGCTGTTGGTTTTCCACAAATCAGAAAGTCTGAGCGTGTTTTATGTTAAGCATGTGAAGTAAAATGATCAGTTTGTTAAGTTAATATTAAGGCGATTGTGATGCTACTTTCGGTTAGCATGCCAATGGGAATCCCCATTAAGTGTTAGCATCGAGCTAATGGGCCAGTTCTAGTTATTCAGATACATAAAAAAAAAGATTTAGGTGGCCTGGCGGCTCAGTTGAAAAACTTTTTTTTCTCCAACCCATATCCAGGAGCAGCCTTAAGTCTCAGCTGTAGCATGGCTCTTATCCGCTCTCCTCCGCTCCTCCTCAGGTGGTCACCTGCAGCGGTGCATCCAGCTGGTCTGCCTGCATCTTCACAAGCTGCCAACTGCATTTGCTGATTGTCTCAGGATCTGCAGCTCTTTAATCCAAACCCCACATCCTAGTTTTCCAATGCCTGAGTGTATTTAAGTCCTAAGTGCTGCATGTTTTGGCAATAAACCTGAAAAAATAACAGATTAAAGGAGAAAAGTAGCAAAGTTTGAAAACGCTTCCAGCTGCTCCATCTACATTAGCAAAATTAAAGTATGAAAGTCGGCGAGTAAAATTATTTGCCTGCAGATAACTTCTGATGCATTCAGTCAGTATTTCTCTGAAACAAAAGGCTGAACTCGTGTTGATACTCTGGTGTTTGATTTAAGCTTATTTTTTAAGGGTCAACACAAGAGATGATATTTTTGTATGAATGAACGTGTGTGTTTGTATCTGTGTTTGGATGCTCGGAGAGGAGATGTTTTTATGTGTTGCTTCAGGTCACGGTGTGTTTTTGTTTTTTTTTCTCCTCCAGTACTCTGTGTGTGAACTCCAGACAGTCCCCAGTGTCTGGCTGAGCTGTAAATAGCCATGGGAAAGCCA
>JAJHUR010139888.1:0-13391 GCA_027495735.1 Lutjanus campechanus | reverse complement strand
ATGTCTCTGAAAAAGACATCATCTGGATGGCAGCATATGTTGGTCCAAAACCTGTATGTGCCTCTCAGCATCTATGGTCCCTTCACAGATGTTTAAGTTACCCATGATGCCATGGGCACTAACACACCCGCCGACAATCACAGATGCTGACTTTGAACTTTGTGCTGGTAACAATCTGGATGGTTTAGCCTGGAGGACACCACATCCATAATTTCCAAAAACAATTTAAAGGACCCGTTCACTATATTCATTTGCATAGAAGTCGAAAGTCGCACACAGCAGGCCAACTTTTGGGGAATTGGGGTTTGTAAGATAAATGGACAAGTTGCAGAGCCCGACACGGTTGGAAGACAAGGAATGTTGATAAATCCTGCAGGCCAAATTTTAGCCCATAAACAGAAAATTAATGACATGCAACCTAGCTCTGTGGGCCCCGAGAATAAAGCCAAATAATTTTATTCTTCAATGACATGTTTTTGAAATATAGCAGCGCTTTCCCTGAGCTCTTTGAGCATTAACTAACGAATGCAAAAGGCCTAAAAGACGTCACTGCTCAGCTTAATTAAGGAGTCTTCGGTGTTTCAGATGCTGCAGCTTGTATTTGCCCTCCCTTCGGCGTATCAGCCAGGGAGAGCTTGGTCTGTCTCCTACATATGACATCACTCCCTGAGTATGAGCCATTTCCCATAAACCTCTATGGTCCCCAGGGTTTCCAACTCATGAGATCAGGGAATAGGCAGGGTGATTATGAAGAAGCAAGACTGCTTTTTATCAGGAGTAAGTTAAATTTTATCTTGTCCATTTCTGTTTAACCAACAGGTCCTCGTGAGAGCCAAACATGCGGGACATTTTGCAACTGTTCCGCTCATTTATTCATTCGAACCTTGTCTCTGTGTGTCCTGTTAATCTGTTTAGATTCTTTCTTCCGTTTCTCCCTGTATTTGTCTCCCTCTCCCCCTCAGGGCTGAAAGCTGTGAGGCTGTAAGGTCCCTCTCTTCCCACAACTGCTCTCAATCGCCCCTGTGACTGCTCGGCTGTCAATCACTTTAACATCAGACCCACACTGAGCAGATCAAGCCTGCTGGCTGGCACACACACACACGCAGAGTCCCTGACATACACACAAAAAACAGGGTTTGTAAGGGGAGTGGCGAGATGAAGGGGGTCCTGTCAGCACCTGCTGGGCCTCACCGGAGAATCTGCGGAGACACAGATACACCCACACACACATACACACCGCAGGGCACTGGTTGTAAAGGTACCACTTTTAATTTTGGTCGTATTTACTCAGCCTCCCTCCAAGTTGCCTCCAACCATGCTGTCCCACAGTGTCGGTATGAGCTGCTCTGCCCTTTAACCGAGGAAAGCACTGGGCAGCTGAGAACCTCGATGCAAAGCACACATGAACAGAAATTACAAAGAGACAGACTGAGGAGCACGCATGTACACTCAACAAAAAAATATATAAATGCAACAAAAATATAAATGTGTTTTTGCTCCCATTTTGAATTTGTTGACTTTAAAGATTGAGGACTTTTTCTGTACACAAAAAAGGTTTATTTCTCCCAAATTTGGTTAACAAATTTGTCAAAATTCATGTTACTTAGCACTTCTTCTCTGCCAAGATCGATCCACCTGACAGATGTGGCATATGAATGAGAGCAGCCGTATGTTTTGTCCCTTTGGGTGAAAACCAGCACTGTGAAAGCAGTTAGTCACCTTGTATGTCTGTGTCAGACACTTCATCACAGGTTGGTTAACGATGTTGACTGAGTAAATTAAACGTATGCCGAATGTGCCTGTAGATCGAAGTGAATCAGAAAAGAGTCATAGCGATGGTGCAACTAAAGTTTTAAAAGTGAAAAAATGTGGCTCTACCATAAAACAAATGGAATTTTGGTTCAACGGTACCAAAACAGCAAAATTAAGTGTCTTTAAATTCAATAATGCCACTTTGATGGAAGCGGGCTGAAAGGACCCCTATTTCTCTAATTTTTCCAAAGTAGTGACGCCGATTGTTAATCTCAAAGACATTGCATGATTGCTGGCCTGACTGACTGTAGGATTTTGGGTCCTAGTAGCCAAACAGTGATACATTTTTCTTATTTTATGCGTTTAAACTGGCAAAGTCCTCAAAATGTTGACTGACTGCCATTCAAATTAGAGCGGATGTTCTGACCCAAAAAGGGGCTGCGGCAGGATGCAGGAGTGAAGCACCCAGATGTGTTGCTATCATCTGTAGAAATGCTTATTAAACAGCGTGATTATTGCACACGTGTGTCTTGGATTGGTCACAATAAAAAGGACACTCTAAAATGTGCGGTTTGATCTTGAAAAAGACATTTACTGGGCACTATTTCACATGGGGCTAGAGATACATTTCTTTCCTAGGAGGGCAAAGTCATGACTCTGCTTCTGCCAACGAGTTCTGGCCAATCCGAGGCAGAGTAGTGCGTTTCATGACTTTGTCTTCCTGGGAAAAAGAAAAAAGGCAATGTCTTTTGTCTATATAAAACTGCACATTTTAGAATGTCCTTTTTATAGTGATCAGTCCAGGACACACCAATGCAATAATTATGCTGTTTAATCAGCATCTCTATATTCCACACCTGTCAGGTGGATGGATTATCTTTACTGATGGATTATCAAATTTTAACTAATTTGTGAACAAAATCTGAGAGACAAACATTTTGTGTGCATACATGTAGTCTGAGATGTCTTCAAGTCGTGGAAAGTGGGTGCAAAAGCAAAAGCGTTTACAGCGCGTTTATATTTTTGTTGAGTGTATATATGGCAAGTCAAGGGAAGTCTGAGGTCATAGTGACACACGAACATATCAGCACACACCTACAGTCAGGTATTTTCTATGAGCAAGTTAATCTTACACAAATACACAGCCTCAATTCTGGAGGTCCCTTCTTATGAACGCAAAACCTCTCAATTAATTTCATCTGTTTCTGTCCAAAACCACATTCTCACACACACACTCACACTCACACACACACACACACACACACACACACACACATCCTGCAGACACGACGCATGCACACAAACATACACACAGTCCATTAGGCTCATGTGTTGGGCCCAAACCACGGCCCAGAGTGCTCTTTCATGGCTCCATCATTACATCAATAAGTCTTCACATTAATCTCAGCACAGCAGAGCACACAGGCTATTACCAAACCAGCCCTGCACCACAGAGGCTCGCTCTGCAGCAGACATGGGCAAAGTAGTAGTCGAATATATTCTGGATACTTGATAAACACACCGGGCGTGCTCGGTTTGTCTCGTTTTTGCGAGGGATGTGTCCAGTTTTGAGGCTGGGTAAGCGGCGGAGGATAAATTACGTATGCCTCAAGTAGTTCAAATGCATGAAACCATATCTAGATATATTTGGCCATGTGTGCTCTGAAAAGCCCTCAAAAAGACTTCTTTAAGAGTTTTTTTTTTTTCTGCGTAGACTGCTGATTTAATACAATTATTTTTGAGGAGCTGGTTTCAATAGTGACTAACGAGAATCTTTCGCCAAAGCCTTTTCAAATCTGTGTAACATAAGATCATGCCCTTTTAATGAAGCTCTTGAGAGTAGTCTGAGAAAAAAAAACAAAAAAAACCACGGTAACTTTCAAAGATTAGCTTACTCCATCCTTTATTATGAAATCAGCCTTTGGTCTGCAGTTAAGAGCTCCTGTGAGGGAAAAGACTGCGTGGTTAATAATCACTAAGATGAGCTAAGGCAATAAGACGAGTCTGCCATCACAAACACGGCATCAATCACATTCAAAGCACCAAAAAAATGAATTTTTTATGCAGTCCAATGAATATCAAGCTCAGATACAGAGAGAAGGCAAGAGAAAGAGGAAAGGATGAAGAAAGAAGTTGAGTGGAAGTATAAGGAGGTGTGTTTAGCTGTCGTCTGTCTGGACAGGAAATGGGGTTCTTTAACCCTTGACCCAGGTCCACTCTGTGGCTTTGAGTGTGTACGTGTGTTTATCCTCTTGCATATGCCTTAGAACAGGTTCTTTCAGACACTGGTTTGACGGACAGATGGTCCTTGTTGTCATGGCAGTCCATGCAGGTGCGTATGTGTGGGGTTTCCTGCCCTAAGGTGCACAAAGGCGGTGGGGAGGGGGTGTTTATTATCCGCAGTGCCAACGGGCAGCCGAGTATCGCCGCTCCCAAGAGGTAAGAGGAATGATGGAGGAGGAGAGGAGAAAGAGGGGGGAAGAGCGAGGGAAGGGAAGGTAGGACGACTGGAGAGAGTGGTAAGCTGTAAAACCTTGGAGGAGCGTCCACTTTTATCACCCTGGATCTGTTCTTGGATGAAAAAAGCTGTGAAGTATGTTTTTCACTCGTCTCTCATTCTCTGCCATAATAAGAGAATAAAAGAATATTGCCTCAGAAACCTCCGCTGTTCCGGGAATGGCAGCCTCAGCTCAGATGACCTCAGATATTGTTCCGTTGTATTCTTTTATTCTCCTTTCAACATTTCGGACCGCAAATGTGAGGCGGTAGGAGAAAAAAGAGGGGGTGCG
Source organism: Lutjanus campechanus (assembly GCA_027495735.1). Lineage (NCBI taxonomy): Eukaryota > Metazoa > Chordata > Actinopteri > Lutjaniformes > Lutjanidae > Lutjanus > Lutjanus campechanus. The sequence continues at coordinate 8,850 of JAJHUR010139888.1, read as the reverse complement.
GCGTGGAGGGAGTTGAGCGGTGGGGCCAGGGGTCACCGCTGGAGATTCTCCCCTGAAGGCAAGTCCGCTGCAAACGGGGTAATAATAAACGTTCGGCGTTTTGAGTTTCTGAACCCCACCACCCCGCCCCTCGGTCCTAAGTCCACCATCTGCAGCTCCTGTACCACACTTACGCCTGTCAAAGTTAGCATCAAAAACTCAAAACAATTTACTTAAAGGAGAAATACGTAATATATTTACTGTACTAAATTATGAAAATGACCATGAATTATCATCAGAGATTAAGGAAACATGCTAAACTGAAACACTGACTTCTCCGACGACAATGCAGCAACCAGCATGTTCTCCTTTGAAATTTTCATTCTGGTGCAGAACGTCTGTTTTTGTTTTGTCCTGTGTGATTCCTCACACTGACCGTTCACGGTTATTCACTTTGCATGCAGCTAAAATGAAAACAGAATTCTGTTAAATATTTGTCCAATGAGTTGGTGTCTATTTAAGAGTCGTAAGAAATTACCAATGATCTTTAAAAAGGAGTAGATGTTTATAGCAGTTAAATCAAACAATATGCATCTGGCAGGCAGTCACTGAACTCCAATATATTCCATAATATTGTTAGCAGGCCCAAAAATCTAGTTCTGGTTTGGACCTAATATTTAAAATTAAGACAATAAAAGTATTCATTAATGATCTTTGCAGTATATATCTTTTGTTTAACAGTGCAGTACAAACTAAGAATTAATAACTGGCAGAATCTGGGGGGTTAACTGACCGGGCCACTATGGTGTAGTCTTGCTAGTCCCACTTAGCTCTTGTAGGGAGAGCCAGGATTGTTACTGACATATTTGCAGAGTTCAGTTCAAAAAAACTTGATCAGAAACTGTGTATTTGGGATCATTTGCAGCTAAATGGCTTAATTCTGTGGTATCTGGCTCACTTTATATGCACAACTTTAAACCAAACGATCACAATTTTAATTAACTAAGGAAACAGTGAAAAGAAAATTAATGTCAGTGAATTTTAAATCAAATCTGATTTGCAACGTGCAGCATCAAACATCTGCTTGAATTTTGAATGTCATACTTTCAACTACTAAAACTAGACTCAAATTAAATCAAGTATCAAATGAAAATTTAAATAAAAGCATCTTAACATTTCTGAAAACTAACGACAGGAAAACCCAAATTTAATAAAAATAAAAAAGAAATAATAATAAAATCAAATAACTCTGAAACACACAGATATATCTCTGACACACACGGTTTGGCATAGTGGAAATATGTCTATACCAGCCGTCTAATCCCAGGCCTCGCTGTCTGGGTTGTTTGTTTTTATGTTTACTCTGGAATGTCAGACATCCGAGGACACAGCGGAGAAGAAGGTCAAAACCACAAAGCTCCAAAGACTCAACAAACATTATTAAATTCTAATTTGTTATAAAAGGTTTGTGGAGAGTAGTGCAGTGAACCCATTAACGATTCCTCTGGTTATTTTCATGTCCATAAAGGTCTTTATGCACTTTAAATCTAAAGTACACATATACTTTGACATGCACACAAAAACAGAAGGTCTGCATATCATGTTGGATCTGAAGCACACAGTATATCTTTCAAAGAAATTTGATTACAGGCAGTGATACAGTGCCGTACAAAGCTGAACATGAAACTAAGACGCAAGTAAGGAAGTGAGGGCTTAAAGTATTTGAGAAGAGTTTTAGAAAGGCAGCAACAGGGTGAAAAAGTGCGACTGGACCCTACAAAGGAAAAACTACATTTTCTTATGAACACCTTTAACCACAGAACTTGAACCCTTAAAGCCACCGGAGACCCAAATCCACAATGGCCTTCTCGCTGTGTAATTTAAACTCTAATGTACATAAGAGTAAGTAAAAAAGAATAGAGATTAGTTTTATTCCAAACTGAAAATAAGTTTCTATAAATTTCCTGATATTGGGTTTGAACTGGGCCTGATTATGTTTGCACATTTATTATGAGAATCACAAAATTGATTCTGCAAACCAATTCTAAAACAAAAACACAACTTCAGTTGTCCCACCAAACCACGGGGAACTGAAGCCGTTATATCATTCCAGACTCCTTTGATAGAAACAGTAATTTTCTTGCAGAAGACAGGAGTTTCTGGTGTACCGCTGACTCCATCGGCAGGAAGTCGATCCGAGCTAATAAGTTAAAATACCACACACAATAACACAAACATACTAATCGATTGGTGGCAGCGGTGGACCAGCAACTCCTATGTTCTGCAAAATAAAATTATTGTTTTTGTCTAAGAGGTCTGGTGGATTTGAAGAAAGCACAGATGGTGGCCATGGTTCCTTGCTGGAACCTGCTGTCTGAGAGCAAAATATTGAAAATATTGTATGTATGGTGAAAATATTCTAAAAATAACATACACTTAAACCGATGTTTTTTTGTTTGTTTGTTTGGTTAAAATAGGTTTTGCAGCGGACCCTGTCCACACCAGCACATTGCTTAGCTTCCATGTCAATACTGCCAATACTAATAATAAATTAGCTGTTTTTTTAAACAGATTTTCTAATAGTCATGACATCATTTATTTTCACTCAAATATTTGTGGATGCTTAGTGACAATATATCATATAATGTATTTTTACTATTTCCAGCTGGTTTTAAAGTTTGCGTAACTGTAGTGAAATGTCATTTTTCAAACTTACCAGACTGTTCTAGCTGTTCTATTATTTGCCTTTACCCACTTAGTCATTATATCCACATTACTGATGATTATTCAGCAAAAATCTCATTGTGTTAATATTTTGTGAAAGCACCAATAATCATCCCTAAAATATTGAGCATGATATTTGATTTTGTTCATAGCACCAGTCATGCTGTAGAGTAGTTGCATCTACCTCCATGAATTATACTATATATATTATTTTATTATTTTAGAGAAAATGTATATGGTGAAATAAATATATTTTATATTGTGGCAGTTATTTTCAGTGAAAATGAAAATCGTGGTGCAAAAATGATCATTCCCAGCAAACATGAATCATATCACAATCGCTATATCAGTCAAAATAATCAGAATATAGTTGTTTGTACCATATTTTGCAGCCCCAATACAGATGTTTGTCAAGGCCTGCATGAATGGAAATGGAGTGTTTTCTAATCTATTCACAACAAGCCCACAATCTCTATAAACAAAAATAAAATGATGAAAACAGGCTCTCAAGAAACAGAACCTTGGCTATGCAGAGATCTTATAAAATCATACTTTCCAGTTCTGTCAGAAAAGCAGCGTGATCTATTGTTTGGAATGGAGGAGGGGGAGAGGAGAAAAGAGGGAACAAACAGGGACAGGGTGCTGAAAGGGTTGTTAAGTCTGTGATAGATTTTTGGCTCTCAAAAAGACACGAGTCCTGTAGTAACAATGAACTTTGTGGGGAATGTCGCTGAAGCCTCCATGAGGGGAACATGTGTTGCTGTGTGGGCATTTGTACGTGTTTTCCTCTGTGTGTGTGTGTGTGTGTGTGTGTGTGTGTGTGTGTGTGTGTGTGTGTGTGTGCTGTCTCATTTCATTAGTGAAAAGCCTCAGTGCAGACTAGCTCCAGTTACAGTAGTAAACGCTGCCTTTGAACTTTTAATAGAGCCCTGAAACTCAACCAGGCCTTAAAAAACACAGATCTGCAGGAAAAGAGAAAATGGACAGAAAGAGGTGGAAATGGTCAGGAACAAATCACGCTGAATGTCTGTAAATGCATCAACGGGAAAGATAAGATGAAGAGCTGCACTGAAAACTACATAATTTAGGTCATTTAATCATGAGTCCCAATGTTGCTACTGTAATAATCTCCAGTCACTACATGTATGGACTGACCCAAGTCAACAAAGAGCCCATTAATGCTAATGAAGCACAACATATATAAACACACACCTGTTGACCTGGCTGACAGACGCATGTTACAGCTCTCTGAAATGGGCAGAAACGTGCCAAAACACTGTGGTATACTATCAGCTATCTCAAAATGCTTCCTTTCTTTAACGCGCATGCAGACATTTTCATCATCATTAAGAACAGTGCTTAGCCCTGGCACCTGTGTGTGTCTGGACACAGTAATTAAAATATGCAGACCTCTCTGTGAATGTGTGTTTAAGTGGGTAGGTATTTATCAGGGTGGGTGTCTGTGTTGCAGAATCTTCTGGCATGCATTGCAATAAACAGATGTTGAGTCTTTACGAGGTCTTTACAACAGGTTCAGCAGTGCCCCAAAGCTGACTCTGTGTGTGTGAGCCTGTGTGTGTGTGCGCGCACGCAGCTAAGCATACATAGGCCGAACATGGAAACCTCTCATCAGTGAACCATAAAAGAAACCACAAGTGGAAATGAACAGGAAAGGTGCGGCATTCTTCCTAAATGTTGAGAGTTTTAATTATTACAGTAATGATGCTTTCATGATGTTGCAAGTTGCCATAGACAAAGAAGCACACACAGGAACAACTGCTGCATCCAAAATCACAGACTGTGCGCTAAATGTGTACTATAGTTCAACATACCTTTATGTAAATAAACTGTATTTTTATTCATTTATTTTTATTTATTTATTTATGTTTTGTGTGGATGCACTGCTCAGTGTGTATTACATCACTTCCTGAGAGCCTCCTTGCCAACTGGAGACACGTAACCTTGGTAACCCCTGCTAATAACAGACTAATTTTATGCCGAGCAGAGTGAAACCTTACTTAAATTTAACTTGAAGCATTACTGACATTCCACCAGAGCTGCCTTGGTCACTTTTACTATTGGTTTCACACAAAGGTTTGGGACAAACAAAAAAAAAATCTTACATACTGCTTTGCCGTACTAAATATAATGTTATTTTAGATGCAGCCAATTAGCTGATCCAAATTTTATCAGGACGTGTGACATTTGTTTTGACACAAAACATGTGTCAAAATACCATTTTAAATTCAATATTGTCAGGCTGCAAGGACACCGTGGCCTACAAATCATATTCTACAGACCTAAAAAAAAACAACAAGTGAGCCAAGTGAGCCAGCACACAGTAATACCACAACCATGGGAGTAACTCCAAAAACAGAATGCATCATCTATGATTATTGATGTACTAAACCTTTTTCACAGCAGCCATTTTGACATACAATAGTAGAATACACACAGGTGTTACTAATGATACTATTTAAAGTTCCAGTCAAAAAAAAAAAAAAAGGTCAGCATGCTGCTATTGTGCACGCTGGCTCATTGGGCTCTGTTACACTAAATGGAACAGGACATTAATTAGTATTATTGATAACACCAGTGTTTACCCTACTATTTCATATTAGTAGGTCTGCCAGGAATATGGTCTATTAATTACACCTGTGCTCTTCCCGTGATGACGTGTCAAAATATGTGCTGATGCAAAAATGTATTCAGTGATGGGAATGAGCAGGGCTGTGGACAGGACTGTTTATTTGACTACGAGCTGTTTACAGAGATGGACGCTGTGGAGCTGAGCGACAGCATGAGAAAATACCTCTGATAATATACTGACATGTGGAGAACTCAGCAGTGAACTCGCCTCCTTGCTCGTCTCTCAGGACCCACTGTGTAGGCATCACTCCATATCTAATGAGAAACCAGACATTCACAAATATGTTTCCAATTCCGCTAACTCTTATTGCAAAATATTATGAGTCATTTTATAATAATATCCTCTCCAACAATATCTGATCTTTGCTTTCATTTGCAGTTATTTTACTGATCTTGCCCTGGGGATCATGATGTAATGATTTTGACTTCTTAATTGCTCTCATTTATTTTTTTATTTGTCTGGCTGCCAATTTCTGCACCTTGACCTTTTAACATTGTTAACTGTTAACTTGTTTTAGACAAGCTTAAAAGGTAGTTTATTGCTACCTCCAAGCTTTTGCGATGATTTTAGTTGTGTTTTCTTGTTGTATGTCTGCATCTCTGCACTATTGTATGTGCAATATGAACCTTGTGTACAACAGTACAATGAATTTTCTGAAGATTTAACAGGATTAGTGATGGGAATCGAGAACCAGTTCCACTGAGGAACTGTTCCAAATTGGCCGATCCAATGGAATTGTATGCCCCTGAGCTTATCAATTCCTTTTATCTATGCTGGCATGTTTTATGACAGTTGCGCATTGCAAAACAATGACCTCAAACTCATGAGTCTACACTGCTGGAAACTTGCAAAAAGGAGTCATATGAGAGTGGAAGAAAGGATCCAAAGCGTGGCTTCAAACAAGACTCAATTAAATTAGATTTATATAGTGCCAAATCTTAACACAAGTTATCTCAGGGTATTTTTAATATAGAGCAAGAACATATTCTTTATGATATTATTTAAAGAGATCCAACAGTTCCCACCAAGAGCAAGCACTGAGGCCACAATAGCAAGGAAAAACTTCCAGATGAAAAAGAATGCTAGTTATAGACAGTGCTAGTTATAATGACTGTAAAATTATTTCAAGTAATTATGGAAACACAAGCAATATGCCCACACATCTTTCTATGCAACATGGCCTCAAATTCCAGGAAAGTCACATATTTGACACTTGGCCCAAGAGCCACTGCTTCCCAACAGAGCAGTACATCTGTAACTGATGGTAAATATCCAGTTATAATCAGATTAATGCCACACAGGCAGGCTTAGCAGATTTTTCTTTGACTAGTACAACCTAAATGAAAACAAGAAACCTACTTCCCACACAGAAAATTGATCAGGACTCAATTAGGGAATGGATAAAGAATCAGACCAATAAGCAGACATGATAACAGCACTGGTTTTAATAAAATCGTATTAATTCCTATCTCTATATGATGTGATTCTCTTTGCAAGGTAAACATTTTCTCAGGTCTGACAGGGGAATCAAGAGAATATCTTTTGAAGAATTTTAGAAAATACTAAACAACACTGTATTTTTACATTTTAACCTCTTTTTTTCCAGAGGGTTGACTGAGTGGTAAGCATGCTTGTATTTTTCCAGCAACACAACCATCTTAAACAGTCCAGTCCATTCACACATGGCAACGGCCCAGTACAACTGCTGTCTTCAGAGACTCGGAGACCTCTGAGCGGCTCCACTGCTACCACCGAGGACACTGGGGTCATGTCCTCTTTTTTTTTTTAATTTCCAAGAGTCAAAATTGAATTGCTACAACTGAAAACGCTGAAATGGTTTATATTTTAGAAGCTGATTCCAGTATTGTTAGGTTGAAAAAAAAAACCTCTTCTTGTAAGCCAACAGAATAATAAAATGCTATGGAACAAATTTAAATACAAATATAATAATATTCTGAAAAAAGTGGGGGGAAAAATTAAAAAGCAATGACTCATTGTTCTCTAGATAAGCAATGTGTTGGATGTTCTTGGAAAACGGGAAAAAAACAGGAAGGATAAACAGGAAGGTAATCTAGGCACTCCAAAAAATAAACGGTAATGAGGAGCCTTTACTGTATTCGCTAAATCATTTCAAATGACAACTTGTTTCGACTTGTTTCGGTCTTTTTTCTCTTTTTTCTGTTGTTATCTCATGTTTGTGTTTCATTTGTTCCACCTGTTATGTCTATCTGGGTCAGATTACCTCCCATTGGCTGGTGCCAATATATAGGTGTGGTTACACCTGTGTTTGTTGGTTCAAATACCTGATGAAGACCTTAAGTGAATCAAATAAATGGTAACAACAAGAAAGGAATCGTTGTTGTTACCAGTTATTTGTTGGAGTGCTTGGATCACCTGTTATAGGATATTTGAGTTTAAAATAATCGAGAAATTCAAGACCCCCTTTTTGCTTTCTGGTCATAATTTGTTGGTCTGGCAACAACTATGGCTCCACAGCACCTGAAAAGGTAATCTGATCTGATCCTCTCTGCACGTACAAGAAAAAAACACAAACAGCTGGGGCACCATGATCTTTACAGCAACATGTCCTTTTTAAATCACACACAAACACAGTGCAGGTTACAGTGTGGAAATGTTATGACCCTGTTTGCGCCCATGCTATAATTACACAGTCGTTAAAACTAAACTTTTCTTAAAACTATGAAAGCTAAATAACATAATGACAGAGTGAAACACAGACATTGTCCATCTTATTCATCTAATGACCAAGAATTTGCAGCTCAAGTTATGAGTTGACTATTAGCCCGTGAGTTCAGAGCACCTCCTGCTGATGAAACAATGATCACCACCTGAACCTATTGTTAAACAGAGCTGAATACTGTTGCTTTTATAACCAATAAAACTGTTCATCGGAAGAGTCTGTGGAGACGTAAACAATGAAAATCTCCATTTATTGAGTTTTCTCATTCTATCAGCATCTGTTTTTAACAGGGGGGGAGATTTGTGCAGGGAAATAAAAAATGAAACTTGACTTTTTTCCCTCTCACAATAAAGTCCTAGACAGATGACAGCTGTGGACACACAGAGTGCACGCTGCATGTTTTATCGCCTTCACCCATAAATAAAAAACGCAGAGTGGAAGAAATACAGTCAAAATATACGATTTATGGCAACGGGCACAGGAGGGAGTCTGGAGATTTCTTGGACAATATGAAAATAAAACTGCAATAAAACTGCATGGGCCTTGATTGTGGTCTATGGAGAGACATGGAGGGCCTCCAACACAGCTAACTTTATTACTTCATCTGAGAGAGCGAGAGACACATCAACAGATTCAGAGACCATTACAGTCAAATCCTTTTCCCTAAGTGGCCACAGGCTCCATCTGAGGTCCCCCAGACCCTTTTCACCCAACATCCAGGGACACAGCGGAGGGCAAAACTTCCTCAATTCAGTTTACGTAGCCTTTTATTTATGCAACCAACTCTTTTTTTTTT
>JAJHUR010139886.1:5198-24121 GCA_027495735.1 Lutjanus campechanus | reverse complement strand
GGAAAAGAGACAGCACACACACACACACACACACACGCACACACACACACACACACACACACACACAGAGAAACAGCTTTTCCCAACAATGGCAGGTGACATAATAATTTGAGGGAGGGGTGGTGGGGGTGGGGTTGATGGAGGCCATTCAGTCATGTACAGTATGAGGCCCCTGGCTAGCTGCTAATGAGCGCTGGCCCCATTCTGCCTCACACACACACACACACACACAACAGGAACAAGAACTCCCCCTCAGCTACATTGTTACATTCAGTCTGTGGAATGAAGCCTCAGCTGCAGCGCTCGACTTCATTCAAGCAGCCAAATTACAGTTTAGAGTTTCTGCATTACCACCATACACCAACCTGTCTGCACACTGAGAGCACACGGCCTCACCCGACAGGGACCACTGCAGGAGCTTTACTTTATATTGACATCATTTTCATCAACATGGGTCTTATTTTTTGTAGTTTTGTACTTCATTGTTTGTCTGCTATGTTGGGTCAAGTCTCATCATACAGATCATACAACATAACGCCTGCACTGTAAAAACAAAAAAGTTGAGGAAACTCAAAATTTCACAGCAACTTATTAAGTTTTTTTGCAAAAAACAAAGAAATTGAGCCCAACTCAAATTCTTAAGTTTCGAAAAAGTTTTACCAGCTACCAAACTTTTATTAAGATCATTTGCTTTTCTTATTTAGATAAAAACTTGTATTTAAAAAAAGATACTCAGTAAATTCATTGGAGTAAACTGTGACTAATTTTTTTTTTTTTGAAACTCAAAGATTCAAGTTTATCTAAAGAAGAAAATTAAATTATCTCAAATAAAGATTAAAGTTCAATAGATTTTTGAGGTTTTTTTTAAAACTTCTTTTGTTGAGATAACTAACTTTTCTTCTTCATATAAACTTAAATCTTTGAGGTTTAGAACTCCCACAAAAAATACTGACTAAGTTAACTAGTTCATCACTAGTCACTAGTTCATATACATGCATATTTTTCTGAGTTTCTAGAACCCAAAATATTAAGTTCATCTAAAGAAAATAAAAGTATATAAACTAAAGATTACAGTTTGGCAAAGCTTTATAAAGTTTATTTCAGTTTATTTGAGTTAGGCTCAAAACTCAGAAATCTATTTCAGTATGTTGCCTTGAAATTTTGAGTGGCCTCTACCATTTTTTGGGTCAAACTGAAGAGGAAATGAAGGCAAATGGTAAAACTGTTAACCTCTACAAGAGTGATAGCCTGATTCAACTTTTCCATAGTTACAAACATTTCAGGTGCGCTCAAATAAAGTGTTTGAGATGATCTGGGTGATGTGTTGGCTCAGTACAATGCTGCTTTTCTTCCAGTGTGGGACTGCAGCCATGTTTCCATGTTCCTACAGCTCAGCAATTAGGCTGCTTCAGTGAGCGGAGTCTTATCAGAACTGATAGACACAGTGGACAAGAAATAAGTGAAAATAAGACCTAAGTTGTAATGAAGTGAAATGGACATTGAAGTGATGAGTAATCTGTCCTATAAAGACCCTTCATATAAGAACCTGTTGGGGACTGACACATGTTGGTGTCATACATAAAGTCACAACAGCAATCTGACCAGATCAGACCTAATATTTCCATAAAACATCCAATACAGAACAGGGAGCTCATTTGTAAAAATGTTGTTAGATTTGTTCTTGAACTTAGTCTTAATTTCTGACGTGCTTAAAGTGATATTCCACCATACGAGAATAACCCACTCAGTATGTACTCACCACTATGTCGATGTGATGATAAGTGAAGATCTTCAGTTCACAAAACAGTCCTGGAGTTTTACGAGAAACAGGGTAGCAGCCTCATCCAGTACAATGGCAGTGAATGGTGACCACGGATAAAACGTTAAAAATAGCACACAAAACAAACACAAAATGTCTCCATCCTGCTTGTGTGGTGTAATCCAAGTGTCCGCAAGCCACGACATTAAAAATTAACCGCAAAAGACGCCATTTTCGCTGTGAATTTTTAATGTCGCAGCTCGCTGACACTTGGATTACACCACACAAGCGGGATGGAGACATTTTGTATTTGTTTTGTGTGCTTTTTTTAACGTTTTATCCGTGGTCACCATTCACTGCCATTGTACTGGATGAGGCTGCTACCCTGTTTCTCCTAAAACTCCAGGATTGTTTTGTGAACTGAAGATCTTCACTTATCATCACATTGGCATAGTGGTGAGTACATATTGAGTGGGTTATTCTCGCATGGTGGAATATCACTTTAAATTTGATTCATAAAAGGTGCAGCTGTGATCCATAAATCTTAACTTTACTTATGGAAGACACCTGCCTCACTATCAGTGATCTCCTCGTATATAATGCAGTATAATGCAGGAACGCAAAGTAGAGAAAACTCCTCATTTCGGGGAACTCTTTTATTTTACTTAATTTTTGAGTTTTGTATCCAACTCAACTCTTACGCTTTGAAATAAACTTTAAAAAGCTTTTCCAACCTATAATCTTCAGTTGACCAAACACTGAAAGTGAATACTGGTAATGGTAATGAACGATTTTGAAAAACTAATAAAAAATCTAATAGCATTTATTTTGTCTGATTGCAACTGTGATATGATTTGCGATATCAGAGGTAAAGATCATTTTTATATCATTATTCTTATTTTGATTGAAAAAAAATGACTCTGTTGTGATTTTTTTTGCAGGAATCTGTAGAAAATGAAGATTTTTTTTTAAGTCTGTAGAATCTGATTTGTAGGACAGGACGTCTCTGCCTCACCACATTCATTCATTTAAGTGTTTTTTGACACATTTTGCCTTTAACAAATACCGCACCTCCTGTGATTTGAAAATTGCAGAAAGACATATTGTGATTTTGATAAAAAATGTGATTCATTGTGGAGCCCTAGCTAATATATCGAACATTTTCAGCTGCAACTATTTCATTTTCAAGCACCCAAATAAGGACAAATTTTCATGATGACTACAGAATTCTTTGGGTTTCCTAAAACTCAGAAATTAAGTGAAGACAGTTCCCTTAAAATTATGAGTTTTCTCAACTTTCTCTCTTTATCTTTTCTTTTCTTTCTTTCTTTTTTTTTCTACAGTGGATAGTCATGGACTTAAAGTGAAAAGAGAACTGTCTCAAAGACGAGATCACAGCGATGGTGGAGGAGACTGAAGCCACATAACATTTATTATTCAGTGGACTAAACAGTGGGCAGACAAATAAAGACAAACACAAAGCTTGGGAGTGTGTCAATATTAATTCCTCACACTCTTAACTGATCATTTCTATCACACTGTTCACAAAGTTAATACACAGGCTGCAACTCCATAAACATAACCAGCAGGAAAATCACTTCAGATAAGTTTAGACTTTTAGAGAAAAGATCATTTCCACATAAATAACCACTGATCTTGATCTTATGAACAGACCTTTTCCACAGCAGCCATTTGGCATGAAACAGCAGCGTAAACACTGGTGTTAGCAGTGATAGTAATTAAGGTCCCGTTCCATTCAGGTCAAACAGAGTCAAAGTGCTGCTGTTGTGCATGCTGGCTCACTGGAAAGTCTCTGCTGCACTAAATGAAACGAGACCTTAATTGTTATCGTTGCTAACACCTGTGTATACTGTACTGTTTCATATCAACATGGCTGCTGAGAGAAGGGTCGACTGCATGTCATCACCATGAAGGCAGCAGCACGAGGTTAAACACACGCAGTAAATGAGCGCTTTGTTCTGCTCCCTTAAAAACAGTAATTATCACCTCTGATCCACGAAGAAGAGTTAAGACAGAGATCCACCAGACACTGAGCTCATTTCACATCCAGTCTATAAAACTATTACTTTTCCCTCTGTGGTGGTATTCTATGCTTGCCAGGATTTGACATCAACTACGGCCCTATATGACCCATGGCCACAAAAAGTTGCTCTGAGGCCACCAAATATTCCATGTATCCCTGTGGCCACCTAGTTTTAACCCCATACTGTGAGACGTCACCAACACAATGTCACAGTTCAACAAACATCCAGATTCCTTCACAGCTTTTAGTTCAACATTCTACAAAAAAAACACAAGCCAGCTACTGAAATGTTGGAGCTAATGAGGTCTGGGACAGTTCTTTTTTTCCTCTGGCCTGTAGTGCTCTTTATCCATCTAAATAGTTTTGGTGTGAGTTGCAGAGTTTTGGAGATATCAGCTGTAGAAATGTCTGCCTTCTTTACAATATAATGGAACTAGCGCTGTGTTGCTCATAGCACCAAAAAATGATTAGAAAAACTCACAGCAATGTCTCTTTGCAGAAATCATGACCCGCTTACTCAGGATAATCAACAGACCTTGTTGTAAGCAGTTTCATGTAGGAACTATTTTCTTTCAGCAGTAAAATAAACCAGAACTACTTTTTTTCTGTTAGAAAGAAAGTAGTAGTAGTAGTCAAGTGCCATTTAGTCCCATTATATTGCAGAGAAAACATCTCTATGGCCGATGTCTCCAAAACTCTGCAACTCAAGCCAAAAAAAAATCTAAATGGATAAATAGGACAGGGGTATGTACTTTTGGTTTTGGGGTGAACTGTCCCTTTAAGAAAGAGTTCCACAAGAGTCTGTGAATGAGCTCATTTCACACTGCTGAGAAGGTTTTGCTCATGTCAGATAAGTGTGTGTGGTGTTAGTCTATGCTTGCCAGTGTGTGACAGTAACCATGTCCCTATATGGCCTGTGGCCACAAAAACTTACTCTGTGGACACCAAATATTCCATGTAGGTGGCCCAATGTGGCCAAGTTTTATTCCTATGGTGCGAGCCTTCACCAGCACAACATCTCCACAACAATTCCTTCATGCTTTTAGTTCAACATTCTGTGAAACGGTACTGTTTTCTCTACTGTACAGACCAATTAGCTACTGATATGTTGGAGCTGAAGCATGATATGGGGGGTGGTGGTGGATTTTCTCTCCTGTTCCCTGTCCCGTCCCAGTCTCGTCAATCCACAGTCAAAAAACTACTATTAAGATTCCCACTCTTGCTGATTAGTTTTTCCTGTCCTGTTCCAATCCTGTGATCAGTAGTGAAACTGTCTCCTGTCCTCTGGGAATCCCACAGGAATCCTGCTTCCCATGGGATACCCACAAAAATGTCAGCCTCTAGTTGAGACTACTGAAGTCTGGATTTACTAAAGCAACTCAACAAACTATGAAAAAAAATGAATCAACAACAAAATGTAGGAGTAAATGGAGGGAGGCAAGATCTTCAGTGTCTAAATCAGGGGTGGTGAGTTATTTTTCATGGGGGGGGCAATGATACAAGGTCGTAATAATGACCAAATCTCTAATAATGGAGATACAGTTTATTGTCTTCATCAATGAACACAGCACTGAGCCCTTTCAAAATAAAGGTCCGATAACTGTTTAATGGTAAGCAAAATGCTACTAACTGTCTTTGCTAGATTTTTGATTTTTTTCATTGCTATGGTGGCCTTGTGGGCCACATGAAACCTTTCAGTGGGCCACATTTAGTCCAGGTCTGATCTAGAACATGACGCATCTAAAAATGCAGTGTGTGCTGCCAGTTTCCTCTGCTAGCTGACATTCAAGCTTGTTTTTAAATGGAAAGACCACATCACAATTCATGGGAAGAGTGGACAACACATGTGTGTTCAGTGAGTTAAGATGCGTTAAATTGCCTTTTCTGTGTTGTTTTCACAGAAGTTTACATTTAAGCAACCAAAAATGTACCTATTTAGGGGCTTTGTGGTCTGTAGGGCCCGCGCTTAAAAATATGAGCAACAAAACAGGCTATATGAAGCCCAGAGAACATCAGAGCCGATATATTAAATTATGAAATCATATATTTCCATGACCACATTTCATGTCGTTTGAAACCTAAACTAAACACACACACTTTATTTACAGAGATAAAGGATGTGTGAGGTCTGAGATGTCTCCGGGGGGGGCATGTGGCCCAGCTGTGGGGGGTAACTCACACCACTGGGGGGTAAATTGCATCTTTTGTGTCTGTGTTCAAAGTCCCACCTGCTAATCACATTAGCACTATTTATTTTTCCAGCACCTGACGGTCAAATTGAATTTGCAGCTTCAAAGGACAAATATCAGCATCAGTCCCACTGTTATCTGCAAACAGGCACGCCTGACTGCTTCAGTGCCATGTGTGTGTTAATCTAAAAACAACATCACATCCAAGCCATCTACCAAAACCAGAAAAAAACAAGAATCAAAGAGAAGCATCCTCTGACCGGCAGCAGCAACCGACGGTGGTGCATTAGAGCTCCACATTACTGTGAATCTGAATTCTCAGAGGAGAAGATGGTGACATGGATGTGGTGTAAAATGGTGAGTGCGGCCAGCTGGTGGCCATCTTTGAGCCGAACTAGATGCAGGAGAGTCATTCCAGAGAAATATCTGCTCTGTGATGGGAAACACAGCTGTGGTTTCTGTGGAGTGGAAAAATCACGGAAGCTGAGGATGCTGAAAATTCTGCCTCTGAAAAGTTTCACGCAATGTTGTGCAACTTCTGCTGCACCGTACGGCAGCTGTCAGTCATGTGACAGCTGCTGCTACGCTGTGACGCTATCAGCAACACTGTTACTGTAACGTAGAGAGACTCATCACTCTGTTGGGTTTTTTCAACAGCAGAACATCTCAGGCCACTCATTCATTTGGGAACTTTGACAAACTCACATAGTTTATATATATTAGCTCTAGCTGATTATATGAAGTGCTACAGTTGTCACCAGTGTGACCTCTTCCATCAGATTGTTACAAAAACATGATTTAATCAGGCATAAAAAGAGTTAGCTATACCCTAAGGACCCCTGTCTCACTTCCTGATTTATAAAAGGCAAGAATACTGCTCGGACACTGGTAAACTTACTATTTTTCAACACATTCATCAAATAATATTCCTATCAGATGTGTCTCAACTAGCAATGTGCATGATTAGTCATCTATATGATTAAACGTCAGCACCCTCGCTAGTCTGCACCATTAATACTAGTCAGTTAAGTCATCAAACTTTTATTCATGCCCACCACTAGTTGGGCTGCGGCCCCATCAGACAGCAGCCCCTCTTGCCCAGCGCATATTCCCTGGGCGCATATGGCTGACGCAACCTCAGATTTCGGATAGATGGCATTTCGTAAAACCAGCGCAGTTTGTCAGTGTTTTGATATAGAAAATGTAAATAAGGTTGAATGTGGACTGTGACAGAAAAAACTGGTATATAAACACTCGCCTGGAGCAACATGTGACCACATTCAGCACAGACACGGACATTAACCTGCAAGCAGAGCAGCTGCTGCTGCTGCTAGCACTGCTAACATTAGCCACACGTGTGACAGGCTGCAGCTAACGCCAGCTCCGGGTGGACAATGTCGTTTACCACCAGACTCTGTGATCCTGTTCAGTCTGGGAAAATGAAGCAAGTGAGTTGCTGTCATGTTTTGTCGGTTAATGTGCAATGTTTGCATTGCATGGCACAAGTTTCTCAACCATAACATGTCAACTCTGTAACCCTTCTAAATCGAAGCTAAATAAGAATTGTAGCTGCTCACTGCGACCATGCTGTGAAATGAAAAACTTAAGTATTTTGGTCTACTCCATTTAATAAAAGAGGTTAGCTCATTACAAGGTTTAATAGCCAAGAGTTTGATCTTTTAGAAATATATTTTCCAGTGTAATTGAAGACTAAAAATCAAAAACCCCTCAAAATCCGGTTTTATCCCACAAAGCACCCTGGACATGATCCCAACTGCTCTGTGGAGACGTTTTTGAACATGAACCCACTTCCTTACAAATTCAGCTATTGTTACATGCAGATTTGCCAAAAATGCTTCAAACTACAGAATTAGATTATAGATGAAAGGTTAAAGCCAGAAGACGCTGCGCACAATATGAGTCATCAACAGTCAAAAAAATATAAATAAATAAATAAACAGCTAGTAGACAGCAGCTGTGATTTACAGCACACATCTCAAATCAACCACAGTCTAATTGATTTAGTAAACTGAATACTGAACTGCTCATCATTAACATTCCAAATAACATCCACAGAGCTGTTTGGCGTTCCCTGCCTGTTCACTCCCACTGAGTTCATCCAGAGGCAAAATCATCTGGCTTCCTCCTGCTCCTCCGCCACAACTGCATGACCCACGTGCCATTCTCACCACATCGTGTCTTATTAAATTTTAATTATCGATCAGTGATGAGTAATCCGCTGGTCGTAAAAGCACAGAAACATGCTGAAACACCAGCACCCTCAGGGTGAGAGGTTGGTACTGTCAGGACTGCAATTACTGGTTGTGCCACAGCACTGTTAGCCGGTTAGCATCTTGTGATTGTGTCCACAGTTTAAAGAGGTGAGTGAGAGATTTAGTATTGCGCTTACATAAGGTTAGAGGCTGTTATTAACATATATTTCAAGTGATCCAATCACTGGTGTGAATGCACACAGGACACACTGATGCATTGAGAAACGATCGCTCAGGCCACGGTCGGAGGTTGTCTGGGCTGCATTTGGCCACACTGAAGGACCGCCTACTCGACCGACGTCCTGTAAGTCCACACGAAACAGCTGTCTGATTTCCATTTAGCTCACTGTATTGCAAATGACATGTTTGGACTCTCTGACCTGCCCAGAGAAGCAGCAGATGTTTGTGAACACAGTCACCACAATCTCGTCAGACTCCCTTAAAAAAAAATTACACAATTTTGAGATTTGTTGAGTGAGGAGAAACTTAAAATAAACTTTGCGAAACAGCAATGGCCAATTCTTCATCACTCGTGCCCTCTAGTAATTTCAGCATAAATGCGATACATTATTTTTGTTTCTTTCCTTGTAAAAAAAAACGCTGTCAGTTGCAGCAACACTGTACTTTTGGTTACTTTTGTCATAGGTGCGGAGGGTTGGGTCCCATTCACGGAGCCGCTCTGGTATCTAGAATTTGGGTATTTTCTTTTCCCTGTACTTTAGTCTCTCTGTTGCAAATTTTGTGCATTTTCCTTAACTGTGCATTTTCTTTAACTGTTTGTTTTTAGTCGATTCATCAATTCATCATTAATAATTTTGAAAAAGGCTTGTTTATTTCTCTTCCTCATTTTGTTTCCTTATTTGACAAATGCGATTTCTATACTATTGACTAAATAATGATAAATACATTTTAATCAGTTAAATTCTTAACAGCGATTGGTTGATTAATGATTAATCATTAACATTCCTACTGAGGCATTTAAACACTGTTATTTGTGTCTCAGACGTTCTCCCAGGTACCAAACTTTGGCACTAATTCAGTTAGAACACGTACCCTTACCTGCCAACATTTAGCAGCTGTTTGAACACACCGTTCCAACTCGTTTCACCAGTTACACTCAATTTATTAAAGATTACAACATTTTATTGATGGTAAACACTTCAAATTTTACAAATACAGTTGTACATTACGTTATTTCTTTCGTTGTGTAAAAAATGTTGTGTCTATATTCCTGAATTGCTCTGGTTTAGCTACGTGTTTATTCACATTGAGCAGGATCCCCTCACAAGTGGAGCTTTTAACAGCTGAAAGGCCAGATGTTTGCCTCAGGAGTTGGTACAGAGCTAAAAGAAAGTCAGTATTGGACTTCCACATCCCATGTCTATGTCTATGACAAACAGTTCATGAGTTATGAAAGGGGCGTGGCTAAACTCAGGGGGCAGGACAATAGCCACTAATGAAAAAAGAACTCTGCTGAGTGCAATGGTGTCTCCCACAGGAGTCTACGATTAAAGTTTGGTCATGTTACGTGAATCCATTTAAAAGTCATGCACTCTATTGTTACAGGCCACTCCCACTGCCACGCCCCCTTTTGCCAGCTGATATAAATAATTGAGTTAATCAGCCATCTTTTGGCTCCTGACCAACTTTTACACTAATTGTTGTGTGAGTCTGTGAATAATTTAAATGTTAAACACTTTTTCCTATAGGCCACTCCCATTGCCACGCCCCTTTTAGCCAAAAGAGCACAACACACACCTAAAAACGGTCTAAAAACTGAAGTTTTCCCTTTCATGTTCAAGCTGTAGAAAGGATACATGTTACAGACAATGACCACTACACCAGGACAGAAGAGGAAAGACCCCACAGCAGGACAAACTACAAAACTGAAGCAATGCTGGACAGAAACACTGAATTGAGAATATAGATAGATTTTCAGTATAATTGAACTTGCAAAGTGCTTGTTTGTGCTGTTACCAGTGCAGCTTATCACAGCATGTAGACTATTATAGAAAGCTATTTTCTTCCGTTTTGTTTTTCCTCCACTGAAGTGGCACCATCAGAGCCACCGGGCTGCCCCACTTCAAATGGCCGGGATAAAAAACACTATTTCAACTATGACAAACAATCTGGAAATAGCAGCCACGCTCCCGACCCAGAGCCCGAGCCAGCTGCTGGGACGATAAGGAGAGGAATTCACTGCACCCCCTTCTATTTAAATGTAACATTACTCTGGCTTTCCTGCCAGCCAGTTTCCTGTGTGTGTGTGTGTGTGTGTGTGTGTGTGTGTGTGTGTGTGTGTGTGTGGATGTGGACGGAAGGAGTGGACACAACTGTGTGGCTTGGACCTCTGTTTTAAGACATTTGCAGGATTCAAGAAGCAATAAATCAAGACTTTCTAACATGAAAATGAGTTTTTGTCAATTAATGAAGACTGGAGAGAGCCCCCAGCCACTCTACTGTTCACAACAACACAGATATACAACAATAAACCGGCTTTAAATAACAGTTTTAATATCTGGTTTCATTTTTCCCTGAACTACAGTAAAACTCATGAATCTAAGCAGTTGGTCATTTAAAAGCACCACAGTGGTTTTTATCCACACAGCCTGTATTTTACACCACTGCTGAAAGTTTTCCAGAGAACAGAGCAGAGTTTCTTGCTCTTTAATGTTCCTCTTTGTGTTTTCCTTCCTTCCAGACAGCTGTTGGTTTAACTGCACTACACTACAGGACGACAAACGACTTGCACTTTCTACAACCAGGCTGATCCTTCACCATCTCATTTTATTGTTTCAGTTGAGTCATCGTTGTAAAGCAGGGACAGGACATGGGTAGAGGAGAAGAACACTGGGGAGGAAAAGTGGATTCATGTCATTGATGGATTATTGATAGACTAGCATAGAATAGAGGTCGGACCTGTCAAGCATGTTGCTTCTTCCTGCTCCTTTTTGGATTCATTTCTCAGGGCACTTTTCATACAAAAGTCAGAACATTAACTGTGGATGAACTGTCTGGAATATGCACCACTGCAGCATGATATAAAGTGACAAAACTAGTTTTCAGAATTGACATGGAGTAGATTCTTTAATAAAAATGTGTTTTACTTTTTGTGACTTTCTTAACAGGTCCAACTGGTTGACATAAGGAGTCTACAAGATGTATTTGATACGCATTTTGAGGCGAGAAGATCCGAACCTTAGTGGGCTGAAGGAGCAACATGTAGCCATCACATGTGCAAAAAGAAGTACAGCAGTCCAACCAGTGAGTTGGAGCCACAGACTAAAGGTTGTAATCCTGTTACGATCTATGGTTGAAGCGAGTTGTTTCCGCCCCTCCTCCCCAGACACAGCAGAGACAGGCAGGAGCTCTGCAGGAGCTCTGCAGGAGCGCAGGACACATTGTAAATTGACAATAACAAGTGAGGATGAGCGCTCCACTGTAAGTTGATCAGCTGATTATAACTCTCAGTTGTCTGTAAATGTAAAGTTCAGCCTGTTATCCTGAAAACAAAACCCCACTGCTCTGAAATAACACACTCTGGACTTTGACTTCAGTGGCTGCCTGTCTCACTGCTGCCAAACTCCATTAACATTTTGTTCAATTTAACAGTAACATCTACTTCTACAAGATGATGAATGATTTCCTACAAATCATAAACAGACACTTACTCATTCTGCAAAAAATCTGTATAATTTGAACTCTGATTAACGTGAAACAAACAGTTACTCCAGTCCGGAATACAAACGCGCTGCATATACAGAAACGCGCTGCATATAAGAAAACAGATGCAAAAAGAAAACGCCTCATATCCAGTCATACAGCAGAAGTGCTCCAGGCCTCTAGGGGCAAAAGAAAAAAGAATACGTACTTTTTCATGTAGCCTCTCCCGACTCCAATTTTCCTCCCACCACTTTCTTCTTCTCATTCACTCATCTGCTCCACACATTGATACGTCAGTTGTCTGTCTCTCTGGTGGACGCTCAGCACTGCCCCTAGAGGCCTGGAGCACTTCCGTTGTATGACTGGATATGCAGCGTTTTTTTTTGTTTTTTTTTGCATTTTTCTTATTTGCAGCACGTTTCTGTATTTGCAGCGTTTTCCTTTTGCATCTGTTTTTCTATATGCAGCACGTTTCTGTATTTGCAGCGCCTGTCTGTATATGCAGTGCGTTTGTACTTGTCGGCCATCGTAGGAATGGGAGTTTCAAAGGAGGACACCGCGACTGTAGCATTCAAGCAAGTGAAGCGAGTACTTCAACTTAACACGTTTCCTTGATCTCTGATGACACATTGTGGTCACATTATGAGTTACTACAGTAAATATATTACAGATCTCTCCTTTCATGTGGTCCCGGGGCCTCATTTTTAAAGAGTGCATACACACATTCAGACAAAGAAGGCCGCCCTCTTAAGCAAACTTTGGGATTTATAAAAACAAACTTGGTGTGAAAATGTACAGTCACCCACTGTAACTTTAAACCCATGAGTACGCACATAAACTGCAGATATGAGAAACTGTGACTCAGATGGCAGAAGCAGTGAAACTGATCCCACCGTGCAAAATAAATCAATATTGCCTCTAACTTATCGTATATGAAGGGTTCATTTGGAAAAAAATGGATAAAAGCTGTTCTTACTGAACAAACAACTGATTGAAACATCTGTGATTGCAAAAGAACACCTCAACTATGTTCTGTAGTTATGAAATATATTCTCATAAATAATAAGGTGAACAGTGGGACAGATTACGTTCACACTGATGCAGATACGAGTGCATAGTTTCACCGTTGTTATCATATCACCCCGCTGATATACGAGTGTGACCTGCACATCTGTGTCTCCCTCCGCCTCCGTCACCGCTCCACTCAGGAGGGATTCCCCGATAATTCCTGCCAGTTTCTCATCAAGGGGGAGTGATCTCCGGTGTCCCCCCCCCCCTGCCTGTGGCACAAACAAACACCCCGCCTGTGAGAGGCTCTGCTCTTTTTGCCGTCCATGTCTTTTTTTTTTTATTTCAGCATTCACAGCGTCCGCCTCATGCTGCCACTCTAACACCTTTTGACAACTGTAATATCTACTGTGTCCACCAAACAACATCTTTTTTCTTCAACAAGAACACTGATTTCACACTGTGTGTGTTTGTTTTTTAGTCTTTCTCTGTCTATCATGTTTGTCATGATCCAGGGGTGTTTCACTGTGACAACTACGTGACGCTCACGAAAGTCGCACCACATTTTGAGTTGATTGTGATTTATGAAGGGAAACAGGATGTGTGCGCACAAGCATTTTCTGTGTTTTGTCTATATGTAACCTTTTGAGGTTACGCAAAGAGACTTCTATTCAGTTAAAGGGGGAGTTCAACCCCCAAAATCAAAATTACATATTTTTTCTTTTACCTGCCGTGCTATTTATCCATCTAGATGGTTTTGATGTGAGCTGAAGAGTTCATAGAGATGTCTGCCTTCTCTCAAGTATAATGATGGCATCCAGCTTGTGGTGCTCAGCACACAAATACATCTGAAAAATTCAAAATCAGTGTCTCTTTCCAGAAATCATGACCCGGTTACTCAAGATAATCCACAGACCTTGTTGTGAACATTTTCATGTAAGAACTACTTTCTCTCGGCAGTAGAATCCACCAGAACTACTTCCACATGATGATAAAGCTGCAACAATTAATCGATTATTAAATGAATCATCAACTATTTTGATGATCGATTTATTGGTCTAAGTAATTTTTTAAGAAAAAATAAATTCTCTGATAATATTTTCTGGTTTCTTTACTCCTCTCTGACAGTAAACTGAATATTTTGGGGTTATGAACAAAATAAGACATTTGACGTCATCTGATCATAATTTTTTGCACCATTTTTTGAACGAAACAACTAATCAATTAATCGAGAAAATAATCTACAGATTAAATAACGATGAAAATACTCATTAGTTGCAGCCCTACATGAAATTGTTCACAACAAGGTCTGTGGATTATCTTGAGTAATCAGGTCATGATTTTTGTAAAGAGACATTGCTGTTGAGTTTTTCTAATGTTTTGGTGCTTTGAGCACCACAATCTGAGTGCCACTTAGTCCCATTAACCTGGAGAGAAAGAACTCACACCATAAAAATCTACATGGATAAACAGCACTACAGGCCAGGGGGAAAATATGTATTTTTGATTTTGGGGTGAACTGTCCCTTTAAAATACAATGACCACAGAGGGCAGGATAACACATGAGTAATGTCTAATACCACCCAGCACGCAGATGACAAAATGTTCTGACAGAATGAGATCACAGATTTCAGCTTTAAAATTAAAATAAAAATGGAAATAAAATCAGTTTTTTATCCATTATGTGTAACAGAACAAACACGTGTGTGTGTGTAGGAACACACAGCCATACATACAGAGAGCAGAGAAGCTCTCCTTCCTGCATTCCTCAGACTCCGTGGGGGGAGAGTTTAATGGATGGAGGTCAAAGGTGACTTCCTGTGCATTGATTAATTGAGATATGCCATGAGGAGCTGAGCATTAAAGCATCAACAGAGCGTGTTTGGCAGAGAACGAGAGAGAACATTCAGAAACTTTTCATCCATTTATCATGTAAAAAAGATAAAGCACGTAAACTCTTTCTTGACCCAGGTTATCAGCTGAGAGTTTGGTCTAAACAGCTCTGCCGCTTTTCACACTGAGAGGAATTAAAGCTGGAGAGGTTGCATAATGTCCCACAACAGTAAGATGTCAGAAATCAGACTCAGCGTTTGGTATTTGGTAACATCTGTGAGACTGAAAAACTTCTGTGCTTCTATTAAGCACTTCAAACAGCCCCTCTGACAGTTCACTGATGAATGGAACTTTTACTTCTTCCTGATACAGAACTAATATTGTCTGCCAGACGCCTCAGACTGACATCTGTGAGAGAGACATGAGCAGACTTGAGGCCTGCGTCCTGTTCCGGTTCAGTCCTCTCCTGTGATGGACATGGTGAAAATGTGACTTTTACAGGACCCAGAGGCTTTGTCACAGGATGGTTACTGTGTGCATGTCAGATATAATATTAAAGAGAGCATCAGCATCATTTTGATAATCAGTTAGGACTTGGAAAGTTAGGGAATCTCCACACAACTGTGGACATGGTTGTTTTTTTTACACTGCTGGCTATCAGGAACAGATTACATCCATTTCATGAGACACTAAGCGTGAAAGGGTCGATGTGATGTAAATGTCATCATCAGAGAGTGTTTGGCTGTGCAAAGATCTGCGTACCAATTTGTTGTGACCATGTCGACTTGTCCACATGGCACTTCACCAACCCTGTAGATGCTGATCTATTGCACATATGTGGAACGGGTCCTCTCAGTGGAAAGTAGTATAAACAGAAGTACTATGTGTCTGTGGTCTGTCTACACATCACTTTGATAGAGTAAAGTATAATCCAGGCTTTACTCACTACTTGCAAAGCCACAGCTCAGCTCATGTTTCATCTCTGTCATGAAAACTTGAACATGAAGTCGCAACACTGTGCAGAGTTCACGGTCCATGTCTTTCTGTCATTTCAACAAATTGCAGCATAGATGGACGTAACTTATTGTTAAATGATGTATGCTCATTTTGGTCTGTTTACATAAATTTGCAAGCTCATATGAGGGTTTGCCTCACAACATAGTGCAAATTGTTGTTGCATACAAATATCTCGACTTTACACTTTTAAATAGCGTGCAGTGTAGATGCTAAATTCCAATTTTGCGTGCACGTGATATGTCACTCCTTGGGGAGCAGATCCATAGTCAGGTGACATATGTTGTCATGGTGACCAAAATAGAGAAGAGGTTAACATGGTAATGAAATGGTCACAGTCTGGTTAGGTTTAGCCAACAAATCTACTTTCAAGGTCGATACTGACACTGATATTAGTCACTACAATAATGATATTTGGAACAAATACGTTTGCAGTAAAAAGGAAAATCTTGGTGTCAGAATTTTGAATAACACAAACTTTGTTGAAATGCCTTTAAGCATATGTTTAAAAATAAGGTCCTCATTGTTGATTGGCTATTAGCTTACTCATGATGTGTAACCAATCAGTTAGTGTTGTGGGCGGGACACTGAGTGAAACTTCCGAATGGTGACAACAGACAGAGAGAGGCAGCATCACAGCCAAAGTCATGAATTCAGCTATTGGAAAAAAATAAATAAATAAAAACAAAGATTCCAACTGTAAACCTGCTCAATATGGGATCTGATAATCAGCCAGGTCAATGATCGGCCGTTATGTTATGTT
Organism: Lutjanus campechanus; assembly: GCA_027495735.1. NCBI lineage: Eukaryota > Metazoa > Chordata > Actinopteri > Lutjaniformes > Lutjanidae > Lutjanus > Lutjanus campechanus. Next base: position 7,575 of record JAJHUR010139886.1, on the reverse strand, counting down.
ACGTTACGTTACATTATGGTAAGTTACGTTACATAAGTTAGGGGTGTATGCTAGAACAAGTCATTATTGACTTTTGGTTTCATGAATATCAGTCTCCTGGCTGAAATTTCTGTGTTGGTTTGAGCCATCTACCCCACCTCCTCCACACAGACCTCCTCCATCTTTATTCTACATCACATCTACTCAGGCCACAAACATGAGAAATTAAATTGTGTGTATGATTTGATTGCATTTCAGTATCTGGCTGATGTATCACACTTTCTGGAGTGTGTGTGTGTGTGTTAGGGTTGCAATGGTATGAGATTTTCACATTACGATAACTATCTCAGAAAATATCAAGGTTTCATTTCATGATATACAATATGACACAATTATCATTCTTATTATCACTTTATTAAGCTATGATTTCACAAAATATTATTTCTTGTCAGACACGAAACTTGATATAAACTTGAAATATTCAATGCAACAGACAAACAACTGTACATGGTATGATAAGTGTCAGTTTTTATGCCGCAGTGTACCGTGACGCCGCTGCGACACTCGCGCGCGTGTGTGTGTGTATGGTTATGTAAGGAGCTGGAGTGACCAGACCAGCCACATGCTGACCAGGTGTGTACGAGGTAACACACAGTCACACACACGCCAGACACACATCCACAGAGCCTCCGGAACACCTGAATCCTATCAGAGACAGAGCAGATGTCACACACACACACACACACACACACACACCTCCAGATGGTGGAGTGTGTCCTGCCCACTCATTTCATATTCAATTAGCAGAATCAAAGGAGGATGCAGACCTGACCTACAGTATCCTGTGTGTGTAATGGGAAATGACATAATGAGGCGCATATGGCTTCATAGAGAGAACAGAGAGGAGGAGGGGGAGGGGTTCTCAGACAGGAAAACTGTTTCCACAACTTACAGTCAGGTGTTTAATCTACACTGCATCTGTACCACTTAATGAGCGAGATAAGTCTTTCTTGGCTCTTTGTCTTATTCACTTTCATGAAGACAGTCCACTGTGGAGTAAAACCAACATACACGAAAACATAAAAACACCTCTGCCTTCTTTTCTGGTGATTAAATTGCAAATCAGTTCTGAATTGATCAAGCTTATTAAAGAGTACCGGCCCCTATAGGCCTGAAAATACTTCCAAATGAACTGCAGACGTCACAGACACATCATAGTTTTATGCTACTTTCTGCACAGTTTTATCACAATATGATATTATATTGATTCTTTGGACAATGATACAATATTTGCTGATATCACAAAGTCTGCCACAATAAAATTTTGATATATTTCAATTCAGGGGGTCTGTGATCAATATCAGACATCAGGTGACCATTTAGCGCATTCAGTTACATTAAGTCAGCTCACAAAGAGTGACTGAATAATGATTTAACAGTTTTATGAAGGGAATTTCAAAATAAAGGCGCATCTTCAAGATAATGATACAAATCGATATTTTCACTTTTGCTTCAGTCACATCAGATCATTTTACATTGAATCTATATATCAATCCAGATCGATGTATGAATACACTCTTACTTACTACCCTCACCAACACCGTGATCCTTGAATTATTTTTGGACTAACCATCTCCATGATGGTCCTGCTGGTCGCCTGTGTCCTAGTAGGTTGCAGGGTTTGTGCTCAACTGTGCATTGCACAAGAAATCAGCCAATCATGTTGCAGAAACACAACTTCTGTCAAAATCTAGAAAAATATAGCTACACAGTATGTAATAGAAAAAGTCACATCATTTCGAGTCTAAGTCTGAGTCAAAGTCTTAAGACATGAACACCAAGTCAAAGTCAAGTCAAGTCTTTCAAAATGTACATCACGAGGACCCCAGCAGACCCTTGTGTATTCGCAGATGCAGAAAGCAGAATTTCGGCTTTACAATCTGTCAAAAACTACCATTTGGACTTCTCACTGGGAGTTTGCAGGTTAACATCCCTGGACTGGCTGGGTAAATGTGGGTGGGCAAACTAACTGCTTCCTTTCCCTCCTCTGCTCTTTTTTCCCTCCCCTTGAACCCCCAGCTGCTCCAGTGAAGCTGCTGAATGATGGACAGTAGGAGACTGTGGTCTTACTGTTCTCTGCACAAGTGTGTCTTTAACTGTGTGAATGTGAAGCAAGGCGTTACTGTGAAAAGAGCACAGACTTTAACTGCATAAACACAGGTTAGAGGAGGGTGAAGCAGACAGAGGATGTGCAGGTGGAGGCTGGTGGAGGACTGAGATGAGAGACAAGACTCTGCTAACACGAACAATGACTCAGAGCAGTCCGGGACAGACGCTCAGCAGTGCTTCAGGAAGACGTCTTGTTCTACAGCAACAACATTCACTCCAGCTTCAGACC
>JAJHUR010139883.1:0-15359 GCA_027495735.1 Lutjanus campechanus | reverse complement strand
TCGCTGTCATAATCAGTGTTCAGGTTGTGCAAAAGGCCGTGTTCTATTGAGTTGAAATTCTCTTGGATGAGCAGTGAAATGTCCTCAATACTGCAAAGTTCATTTCATTTGCTCATTCATTCATTCTTGATTGAAATCCAGAAATTACGTATTGCACACATTGTAACAAAGGCTTCACTGGGACTCATAAATGAACAAACACACCTTAAGAGTCGGAGGTGGCAGGCCAGTGGGTGGAGCCTCTTCAGTTACAGTGGACACTGCGATGCTAGCAGTGCACCCACCACTGGTGCAAGCTAAGAGGACCAGCTGATACGACATGTGTGGTTGCAGATCTGACAACACTCTGTGTAGGTCTCTCCCACGATAAGCTTCCTGGTCGTTCAGTTTCAGCACATATTCAGTCACCTCTCCATTCTGAGTGAGTGGTTTGCTCCAGGAAATGTTTATACTGTTGGATGTGATGCCGTCCACTGTGGGAGCTTCTACTGTGGCAGGTGGAGCCTCTAGAGTTGTGATATTTGTAGGAGGGCTGGTGATGCATCCCTCAGATGTGCAGGCTATGACTGAGTAGCTGTGGAAAAATACAAAATAGAAAAAAGTTTAATAACCTCTATTAAAAAATTTTGATGGTTATTTGGAATCATTCGTTCAAGGAAACATTCCGGTTGGTTAAATATAAGTTAGCAATACCTATATGTTGAAAATGGCAGGAGGTCTTCATCAGTGTAGCTGAGGACAGTTGTGTCAAAACTAAACAAGAAACTGACATTGTTCCTCTGAATTCTGTAGGACTGAAGCACCCCGTTGGGCTCCAGAGGAGGAGTCCAGGACACCAACACCTCACTGGGCTGGCCTTGGACATGACTCACTGTTGGGGGAGCTAGCCCTCGTGGAGGAGCCTGTCTTGTTGTCACAGTTACCCAGGGACTGTGGGTGTGTCCAGCTGGGTTGTGAGTACGGACACTGAACTCGTACTGTGTCCAAGGACGCAGACCAGTCACTGTATATGAGAAGGTGTCAGCATGTTGTGGAGATGACTCTCTGTACAGAACCTGTTGGAGACAGTTGTGGATGGTTAAAGCTATAGTATACGATTTGAAAGTTTGATCATTATTAATAACCTCATTTAGATGGTGGTTATGGTCCTATAGTACAATCTGCACAATGTGAAGAGCAAAAAAAATGAAAAAAATCCATTCACTCTAGTGGCTGCGGGGCTGCAGAGATGTTGACCAATCTGAACCGACCGGCCGGTTGGTTCGGATTGGTCAACGTCTCCTCTCCTGCTCTCATCCAATCCCCTCGCTCTAGTTGACACTCCCCCGAAAGCTGCTCTGCTCCGTGTTCCGCCTCGTGCCCGCCCGACTCTGTGTTATAAACATTCTGTAACAAGCTAGTAGCTGAGTAGCAGCTTAGCAAGAAGTGCTAGAAAAGTTGAAAAGAAAGACAGCAACAGCAGCAAGCGGCCCCTGCTTACCCCACCGGCAAAAGTTAGGAGAAAGCGTAAGTCTGCAGAGGAAAAGGCAGAGATGAAGAGGAGATGTGAGACAGGACTCAAAGCCGAGTAAACATCAGGTCATCCATTAACCGCTTGAGGAGGAGGATTTGGGCCTGAAAACTGATGCTGATACAGCAGACTTTTTGCTGAACAGGAAGGTAATTTTTGACTTTTATTGTGTGAGTTGTTACATAAATAACTTTTTATAAGTCTCTGACAATGCTGGCTTATGACTGTAAACGCTGCTGGGCGTTTTCTCTGTGTTGACAGATGGCGTCGGAAAGTTAGCCGTTTATTTTTAGCATTGTAAACTAGCATTGCTATCATCAGTGTTGTGCCTGAATGCATTCAATGAACTCATGAACTCGTTCATATGTATTTCCGATCGGTGAACGTTATTGTTTTGACTTTGTTATTGTGTGTTGCCTGTTTCATGCCCTTCCTCGCTGCGGTCGCGTTGCCTAATTAGCATATTTAATTTGTTGGAGATGTGTGTTGACTCTTGTCTGTTGTGTGGTAGACTCTGGCTTCAGGACAGCTCGTGTTGAATCGGGTGATCTGTGTGTCAAAGTTTGCCTCATTGGTCCACTCTGATCTTATATATGGTCTCATCGCCTTCTATATCTGCCGTATTTTAACTCGGATCCACCTGCTGTGCTCTTACTTTTTCTCGCTACATTTTTGTGTGCGTGCGTGCGTGTGTGTGTGTGTTTCTAGCTGTGGGAGGGAGTTGTTTTATTGAATATATATTCACATTGAAATTCTGGCATTGATTTGAGCCCCACCGTCGCCGCTGATTGTGAACGTGTTCGTTATGGTGTTTGTGAACGTGCACTGTCATCTTCATTCAAGGCTCTGTGTCTGTTTACTGGGCCGGCTGGATGCTCTGGTAGAGGGGGTGTGTCTGGGAGTGTCCGCAGGATCACAGAGGGGAGGGGGGTGTGTGTGTGGGCAGGATGCTTTTTTCAAATTTTTCTCAACGTCTCAATCTTTCTCAACTGATTCTCAAATCGTATACTACAGCTTTAAGGTTGATGAGATGAACAGTGGTAACAATTTTCATTAGATAACACCCATTTAAACTGAAAAACAAGGTTTAATGCCTCCTGTGCATATTTGCAGGTGGGTAGACCTGTTGAAAATTAGCAGTTAGCTCCTTTACTATTGCCAGTAGACAAGTTTGTGTTTCTGTGTGTTCATCAGTGCTTTTTTAGCTTCTAACTGAATCTCTGTGGTTTGAAGTTATCTCTTCTCTGTTGTTGTTTGTACTCTCAGGTATCTTCCTTCCAGCTGCTTGACTCAGTACTAATGCACTGTAAAGGAAATGCAAATCCCTGCCATGCTGAGCTGATGTGCCAAGTCAAGCAAGCACATATGTATAGAAAAGGGGCAAAAGGGTCACCTAAGTTATCGATGAAGGAAACAAGTCTTTGCTGAGTTTCCCCTGGAAAAGGGACAAAGATTAGCAAGTCCACCCCGAGCTGATTGGAGCTGAAGCTGGATAAATACCCATGACGACTGCAGCATTATTTGATCTGGGAATTAATACTGATTGTACTTTTTCCCACTGAATACAAAAGCCAGATATTAGTGGGTGTTGGGTGTGTTTTTTGTTCAGTGTAAAAGAGGCTTTAGTTATAAGAACAGAAACAAGGAATGACACAATGTTTAACAGATATTGGTGGCACCTGGTATTCTACCAGCGGAGATGTGCAGAGATGTGTCTTAAGTTTCACCTACCTTTCCTCTTTCAATACCATCTTCATTACTTCTTCCCCTCCCCACTTCCTCCAGAGTTCTCCCAAGTAAGAAATACTCTCCAATTGGCCCGTTGGGCTGGGAGGGGGGCCCCCAGGTAAGTGACACTTGGTCTGGACCAATGAAGAGAGGCCTGGGAGGGGGCTGGGAAGCAGGTGGAGCCGATGCTGTGGTGACGTGCTGAGGTGGGGTACGTGTGCAGCCTGCTGAGGTACAAGCTTCAAGAATCAGAGAATACATGGTCCATGGCTCCAAACGACGAAACAGGAAGTTGCGTGAAAGTCCGCTGAATTCCAGGTTCCCCTCACTGTACAAGTTGTACATCTGAAGAGGAGGAGACAGGAACAACAGGGAAGAAAGAAGAAAAACATCCAGTGAAGTGGGAGAGCAGGAGAGGAAGAAAAGGTGTGTTAAAGCAAAACATAATGGCAGATACAATGACAGAAGAGGGATGAAGATGTAATAATGTGTGTACTATATTGACTTCAGGTGGAGGCCTATTGCTGTACACAGAGTGTGCATCAGAATCATTGAAGTAACTTTGTATTTTCCAAGCTCGACCGTATTTTCCCATGTTTTTGTGTGTAAGTAACAAATGGGGCCAACAATTTTTTAAACTGGTCCAGTCTTGAGGGAGAGCAACAGCGCACCATCAAAGTGTATCCAATAAAAGTGCTTGTTTTTGCAGCTGCCAGGATCTTTACAGAGAGAGACCTTGTAAGTAGTAAGATTAGTAAGGTTTTGTTGTAAACTGCTTTATTGCTCTCACCAAACTAACCAGACCCCTTTGCAAAACTATGGTTTTAACATTGTCATCTTCATTTTCCAACCTCAACTTCTACAGTTGCCTGGAGGGATTACGTTACATCTCAGTTTCGGGGCTGACAGCTGCAGTGGTCTCGCTCAATACTGGACCAATTTCAAAAATTGTTGTCCCAATAAGTCACTTAGACACAAAAATATGGGAAAATAAGATCCAGGTTGAAGAATTACCCTTTAAGTTGGTACCTTATGAGTGTACTTGCTCATTGGTATCTATGTGCTGTTTCTACTGTGTCTTCTACTGATTTTATTTTGCTGGGTGTACACTTTGGTATGTGTTCTGTGTTTTTGTTTGTTCAGTATGTACCGTGATGATTCCATTTGGAGCACTTGGCTGATCCCAGCTCAGCAGTAACGCCCTGCCCTGCTCTCTCTGCTCCACTGTGAAGTTAGCCAGGCCAGCTGGAGAAGCCTCCAGGGTCCTAATGCCCACCCATGGACTTAACACGCTGCCTGAAAGGTTACAAAACATCTAGAGTTGTGGAGTGGTTCAAGGGTTGGTGCTGATATTATTTATCCCTGATATTTAAAAATGAGCTACTGATAATAATGGGCCTACCTGCATCGTTCACAGCTTCCACTTGTAGACTATACTCACTGTACGGTTCAAGACCATACACTGTTGCCTCTAGGACTGAACCCTGAGAGAGGAAGAGAGACTGAGGTGTGACATACTGTACAGCACGGTAGAATCAGTAGATATGCAGAGCGATTAAAAATGTAGGAGAAAGTGGGAGAGAGGTATGAGGAGGAGGTATGAGAAAAAGAAGAGGGAAGACAAAGAAATGATTGGGCAAGAGTTAAAAGGAGAAAGAATAAAAGAGCAGAGATGGAAAGGGAAATTTGGAAGTGGGTAGCATGCCACAGCAAGAGAGTGGAAATTAGTTACACAAACAAATCCTGCATGAATAAAAACCAATGCATTACTCATTAAAATGGGGGGAATGAAAAGAAACAGTGAAACAATGGCAAGCTAAGATGACATGACATGGGATTTGTGATATCAACATTTCAACATACAGCCTCTGCCATGGTAAAGTAAGTAGACACCAGAGAAGTGGCAGAGACAGAGAGAGACTGGCAGGCAGGCGGCCGTCCCTTATGGGTGAATTCAAAGCTTCCAGATTGAGTGTTTATGTCACACATGCACTCTTTCATATCACACACACACACACACACACACACACACACAGACACAGGCAGAGTGAGTCTGCCAGTAGCTTTAGGCAGTGGGACCCAGCCCAACACCCTGGCAGACACAGGGGCAGAGTGTGTGTGTGTGTGTGCGTCTGTGTGTGTGTGTGTGTGATACAGTGGGAACACCATTTACTAATTGATAAGAGACACACTGTTGTTTCAAAAGACCCTGGCGTGCGATGACATGGTAGTCAGGGAGCACTAGGCTCCAGGATGTAGCATTGCCTGTTTGTTTATTTGTTTGCTTGTTTGTTTATGACTGTGAGCTTTAAAGCAGCCATGAGAGTGATGTTTTCCTGTATGTGAACATATTTGTGTGAATGTACAACACAGGAGTCTATAGTTTTTCATATGTTGAGTCTGCATTTTTTTTTAAATGACTGTATGCTTTCACATAAGCAAGCATATGTAAAGAGATTAACTGGTAACCCACTTCAATGCAGCAGCAAGAGGATCAAAAAGGCTCCAATTCAAACTGAATCAAATGAAAACCCTGACAAATCAGCGTAGCGTGGCACCAAGGATGAACTGTCTGAACAACAAGCAGAATGCATGTATTCACTGTTTTCATGTCTGGGAGCCAACGTGTTTTTCATCCACAGTAAAATAGGATTAATAAGCCCCTAGACACCTAGACACAAGCTAAATCCTCCTGCAAATCACAGCACTTCTCAGTAGAAGAGGGAGGGAGGGAGGGACGGAAAAAGAGAGAGACAGGGTGGAGAGAGATGTAAAGAGAAAGGGGCAGCGGGAGTGAGACATAAAGGCTGCAAGAAAAAAGAGATTGAAATGAAATGAATAAGGCAGAGAATTAGGAAAGAGGGACAGAAAAAAGTAAGAGGTGAGTAAGTTAATAACCAATGAAAGAAATAAAAAAAAGGAGAGACAGAAGGAGAAGGGAGTATGTGAGGAAGAGTAAGACAGAGATTGAGTGAATGGGTAAAAAAAGATGGAGGAAAGCTAAAGTGGGAGAGAAAAAAAAGATAAATGTGGCAAAAGGGAGAGACAGATTAAGTGAGCGAGAATGAGAGATCTCTCTACCTTAAAAGCCAGTGAAATATGTGAGGCATGTGGCCTATAAAGCGGTTAACATATGCACATTGTCAATAGCAGCATCTGGCGCTGGCAGCTTTTATAGGAGCATGGAGACTCTGCTACACGCCTCTAGATGGCAATACATTCAAACACTTTATCACTGAAACACACCACATTAATGGCCTCCTCACACACACACACACACACACACACACACACACACACACACACACACACACACACACACACACACAAATACTCAACAATCAAGCACTATGAAATTCACCACCTTGGTAACTGCACACACACAGACAGGCAGTAATCAAATGGTGTTACACTAAAACACACTACTATTACATTACATTAACAGCTCCCTCAATAACTATTTCTTTCTCATACATACACATGTGCAGACGGACACAAAACACTCTCACAGTATCTTATAACACACACATTAAAGGGACAGTTCACCCCCAAATTCTGTGAGTTGCAGAATTTTGCAGACATCCCCTGTAGACATGTCTGTCTGTCTCCAATATAATAGAACCAGATGTCACTTGGTTAGTTTCTACATGAAACTGTAGAAACTATTTTCTTCCTACTGAACTACACCCACTGACCATATCCCCACACAGTAGAAATCATGAATCTACTCATGGACGAGAGGTTGCACTCCCGACAGCGCAGGACGTGAACATTAATGGCTTCCTCTGCGGCTGAGCTGTAACCTCTTGTTTCTGAGGGGATACACGCCTCCTTCTCTGTGATTGGTAGTTGTTGTTCAGTAAAAAGAAAATAGTTCCTACATGAAAGAAGACATTGAAGACAAGAAGACAAGAATGTATTTTTTGGTGAGAGAAGGCAGACATCTCTATGGCAGGTAACTCCAAAACTCTGCAACTCACACCAAAACAATCTCCTTGGATAAATAGCCCTACAGGTAAGAGGGAAAATATGTACTATTGATTTTGAGGTGAACTGTCCCTTTAACAAATGTGTAAGTAAACACATGAATACAAAACTGCAGCAGAAATAATGGCATGAATATCATAGGTAAGGTTAATATTTAAGACCACACAGTTGGAATTGAGTTTCTTAACTTTATATTTGTTAGGTTTCTGTCATGTACACTATATTTGTACTTCATACTGCTGTATACTGTACAGCATCTGCAGTTTGGAGCAAAAGCTATATTGTAATTTAACAATAGGTATGTATTTATGATCTTGCTGAAACATTTAGTTTGGGTTATAGCATAGGATATATTTACAATTCTTGCTGCAACATCAACTTATAGCTCTAGTAATCGTCCAAGAATGTAGCAGCAAAAAGGTTTTGATAAATGGTTGTGTTTCTGTTAAGCCTGTGAATTCTGTGATTCTGTGAATCTATGAAGACCAGATGAAAAGCTACAATGTAAGATATGAAAGCAAAAGGTTCACGTCAACCTAAATTCAGTGTGCATGGGCATGTGCATGTGTGTGTGGATGATCAAAGTCACGAGTTAATCATGCCAAATGCAGAAGAACAGAGGGGGAGCAAGAAGTCAAGAGAGAGATGGGGGGAGAAGAAGAGAGAATTGCACAGATGTAAAGGAAAGAAGGTGTAAACAAGACAGAGGGAGAAAGAAGGAGACAATAATAGGGAAAGAAGAGAAGAGACAGGAAGAGGTCTTGCTAATTTATACATTAAAGGGCCCTCAGATCTTACATGGTTCAACACAACTTAACATTGAGAGCAAGGAAGCAATCTATTCAATCTTTTATTTCCTCATTCTGTCTTCTCTTTGGTGTGTGAGCTAAGGAACAGCAGGGGTGCTCTGGACAGTGTGTATGTGTTTCTGCATGTGTAGCCTATGTAAAAGGGTCAGTTGTGCACATGGGCTCCTTGAACTTATAATATCAGTATCAAGTCTTTATTTGTGTGTATTTGCATGTATCCTAACAAGCGCACATCTGCATGCATCTTGTTTTGTACCCATGTGTCCCTACTAGAAGTGTGTGTGTGCAAGTGCACAGCAGAGTGTGTGTGATATTCAGGTGGAGAGGCATGGTGCGGCTGGGGGGACAGTGTGTGATACTAATTAAGAATAACCATGTGTATTTGTCAAAAGAATTATGCTGATTATCTCACAAAGGCCCCAGCACTGGGCCCCGCAGAGAGACAGAGACAGAGAGACGGACCAACATTAGCATATGGCTACACACATGCATGCACGTACACACACATGCTCTCTTTCTCTCTCTTTGTCTCACACACCCACACATGCACACATGCAGGTAAAAGTAAAGTGAGTGCCTAAGAACATACATGAAAGAACCATGCCTAATGATAGGTGAATGGGGTCCAACTGGTCTGCCTTAGGGATCTTTCTCTCCACAGGCTTCCTCTGGCCTCTCTGCTCTGTCATATTAAGTCCTGGCGAGATAATAAAGCACCATGCTGTTTCACCTTTTCTTATGTATCTTAGTTCTTTCAGTGTGTGGTAAAACATCCTCTGATCAGATATGAGTCAATAAAATTCAATACAATTCAATGCAATTCAATTCAGTTCAATTGAGCTCAATTCAATTCAATTCTTAAGTCCAGTCTATTAGTACAAGCTGTGCCCTGACCAGCCCTGTGAGAGCAGTAATTGTTTTCGGAGGTTTCTGAGGTGAGCCAGTGCACCACACGCTGCTCTCTCGCGCCCCATGCCAAGCTCTCAAGCCAAGTTTGTGCGCGTGTGTGTTATGTGTGTGTGTACGTATTTATGTGCGCATGCCTAATTCAATGCTGCTGGAACAATTGCCCTGTGTCTGTTTGCAAATGCCCTGCGTGGGTGTCCCTGCTAGTCAGTGTGCGTTAGACAAACCCTGACACATACAGACGTTTGTGCGACACATACACACGAACACAGATGCACAGACTGCCATTAGGCATGTGTTTTGTCTGTGGCCAGCACAGACATAGAGAGGGACTGCAGGGGTCTGGAACAGGCATGCCCACTTCACACCGACAGCCATGATTGGCTTTGGCGGCTCTAGACCCCAGGAACAACATATTTAGTGTGCATATATGAATGTGTGTGTGTGTGTGTTTGTGTTTGTGTGTGATGTGGCCAAAGACCAGTGGACAAATTCTGGCGAGTCAGAAGCGGTATGCTTAAAATCCACAGATATTGCTGCTGAAATTCAAATGAGCAAGCAAACATGTGTTCCTATGTGTGTCTAACGATGCAGTTTTATTTGAGATTAAGTTCATCAGGCAGGGCAACACAAAAAATGAATTATTTACTAATGACTAGTTGGTAGAAACAAATAAACTAAAGTAAAACTAAGCAAAATTGAAGTTACTTTTGGGGCAGTACATTTAAATATAATACAAGGAGCTTTTAACTGGTTAATAAACAGTCACCAGTGAGACGAGTGGCTATATTTATATAGTTATTCTTAATGCCTGCCACTGGGTGGGATTCTCCTTGAAATCAGATAAATCAATTTACGGCATGCAGACCAAAAGGCCTGTTTACCTTTTCCAGGCACAGTTACAGTATTAGCCTGCTAAAGCAAGAGGAGATTTCTCCTCAGATAATTGATTTTGACGTTGTATTTTGTGGTTATAAACACGGTAACAATACCACTTGCGTCCACAGTGACATCCTAAATCAACACAATATAAAAGTTTCATGCAGTTTTAAGATTTTTCTTGCAAATGTTTTGACTGAGATTATACTGGATTATAGAGTACTGTATGAACCCATAACTAACGGCTGACATCTCTTTCCTAAATGTAGCCGTTAGGGCTGACATGTAGGAAAGAGATACAAAATCATTATCAGGAAAAAATAAATCAGAGGAAATGTTATGTATATGAGATGCCACTAAGAGTGAGTGTAAGAGTATTCCACTTGATGGAGGGTTGTTGATCTAAAATGCAGACACAAATAATTATCTTATAATACTAAATACTTAGTTTTCTTCTTTGTCATCATTTGTCTTCATCATTAAAGTTGAGATGAAATTAAAAATGTCCTTTTAACCTTTGCACCTATTTAATAATATGCCAAATAATTAATTAAATAAACAAACAAACCAATCTTTTTTAAAATTCTTATTAGGGCTGCCTCCTAATCGTCGACTAAACAATCAGTGAGAAGAGTTTTAGTCGATCAAGTTTTCATTTATTCATTAGGTGCAGAAAAAAAACCCCACACCTCAAACTCCACTTGGAAGTTGTGCCTTGACGTTATGCCTGGGGCATAGTTGCACTGACCTTTTCTCTTGTTACACTGATGTCACTGGTGCACTGCTGCTAACTGTGCTGTAGCTGTCATTAGCTAGTTAGCTCAGTTAGCAGTCCTATTAGACTGGGAATCAAGCTCCGATACTGACTAGTCAGTACTGAGGTGATTTAATGCAACAGCAGCTCCAACCAAGAATCTTGACCGTGGTGATGAGGAAGACACAGTGGGTTCAGGCGGGGACGAGAGGCATGAAGTGCCCGAGGAGTGAGTTTGTAATTAAGAGAGATGAAGTGTACATCATCAGCCCCAATTAGAATCCATGTTTTCTTTCTCTAAAATAAAACATAAACGTATGCTTATGTAAGCCAGAACTAACCAAATTTAACAAATAATATGATGACATCCACCTGGCAATCAACTTGTAGTGACACAGAGCTAAGATTCATTAGTTAGCTAGCTAGCAAGAGCATTGTACTGTACACTGGGTTATGACATGCCCACCTTTCAACATTCAAATCAACTTCCTCCCAACATTATGTCCTGCCTACCTATCCTGTTTCCATCAGAAATACGTCATGATATGGAAGCTAGATATGCTCAAAATGCCGTTTCATCTGGACTTTCAACCACTTACACCCAGTTGATGAGCATAATGCAGATGGATGGCTAAATATAAAAACCAAGATTCTGCATTCACGTCCAGGCTGTGAGGCAGCATCAGACAGACAGAGAGGCTGACAGAAACACCTCCTCCAGACTATAGTCAAAAGTACAACCCACCTCCAAAACAAACACTTGACAAGGATTCAGTCAGAAGTCACAAGTCACAAGTCACAAGTCACACACACACACACACACACACACACACACACACACACACACACACACACACACACACACACACACACACGCCAGAGTTGAATGTACTCAGTCATCACAAATATACTAAAGTCATTTTTTTCTCTCTCTTATAAGCACTCACACTCAGCATTCCTCTAAAGTGATGACCATCATATCGCAGTTGCAGCACTAAACACCCATTAAGACAAGTAGAGAGCACTACACTGGATGGTGTGTCCTCTTCACAGACAGACACACAATAACACACAACCTGTTATTACTGAGAGAGAAAAAGTGAGCAACGGGGATGAGGGGGCACAAAAAGAGAGGGAGGTAGAGGAAGTAGGAGAATATAAACTCACTTGAAAAAAAAAATCACTTGAAAGAGTGCGAGGGAGACTGAAGAAGAGGGAGTGGAGGGGGGCAAAGATAAAACATAAAAACTGTAATTTGTGACAGAGGCAGAGAATACCTAGATGGAAATGTAGTGATGGAGGGAGGACTGAGCAGTATGGAGCAATGGAGGGAGGAGTTGTGACAAAGATGAGGAGATGAGAGGGAAAGATTGCAGTGAGGAAAAGAGGGACTGTTGCAGCCTGATTATTTGGCTGTTTATGCAGAATGCTGAGAGCCCTCCAATCAGAGTTGGAGACCTCTAACTAAGGGGTCTGATAGGCCGAGGGCCTAACGAACTCTGCGTCTGAGTCTCCTTATTCTCTCTCTAATCCTTCCTTCCTCTCTTCACCTGTGTCATCCTCCCCTCTCAACCTCCTCATCCCTCTCTTCTCACCCTGTGCACTCAGCTCTGCATTTCTCTCTTACCACCACTCCTTTGTCTCCCTCATTTGTTAAAGGGTGTCACTGAGAGCAAGGGCAAAGCCATGTCATTCCTATTCCTTTGACCGCCCCTACCCTCTGGATCATCTTTTTGGTAGTTAAGCAACACAAAGATAATAAGAGATGATATGAGAGGGTTCAAAGCAACAAGTGAGGGAGTAAAGCTGTTGGATTGGGTCCTGTTTCCAGTCATAACAGATTCACTGATTTTATTTATAGATTTTATCAAACTGAAATCCATAAAGCAAAGCATGGCTACCTGAATATTTAGTATATCCTTTTGAGGATATATACATTTCTATTGCCATGCAAAAAGACAAAATACAAGCAAATGAGAAAAACATCTTTAACACTTTTACAACACCTGAACAAAATGCATTCAGATATATAGAAAACACAAGCGATTAATGTACAGACACACTATCTAACATAACAGAGAGAACATTCTGATCACAACTGTGATATTATATCATATATATTTTTTTCCATTTTGAATTTTGAGAATGAAGTTGAAATGTTATGTTAAAGTCGAATTTCAGTATAGGTCCCAGAAGAAAATAAGTGAGGAGAGTGAATGAATGAGGAGGAGGGGTGAGGACAAAATCGTAATGTTTAGAACAGTATTTCCCTAACTTTTTTCTGGGGACCCACTTTTTAGAAATGACAAACCATTGTGATCCATTTTACAACAGACCCCATCAGTAAATCTTGGGAAGGGCTCATTTGTGCATAAATGAACATTCTTGAACATTTCTGCATCAGTTGTTTTGTCCCACTGAGACACAAATCTTAAATCTTGGACATTTTGGGAAATACACTGTCATGCTGAGAGACTTGTTTGCCCACTTGCTGTTTCCCCCTGTTTCCAGTCTTTATGATACGCTAAGCTAACTGTCTGCTGGCTACCTCAATACTGATATTGTGACAATATTGAAGAGATGACTCTTGGTGCTTTCACAAAATATTACCACAATGAGATTTTTGATAAATGATCATCAGTGATGCGAATACAATGACTGAGTGGGTAAAGGCAAATAATAGAACAGCTAGAACTGTCTGGTAAGTTCAGAAAATTACATCACTTCACTGTAACGCAGCTATTAAAACCAGGAGAAGACAACACTTGTGACATATGACGATATAACAATATCCAAACTCTAAGATGATATGTAGTCTCATAACATGATATTGATATAATACAGATGTACTGCCCAGCTTCATATTTAAATATGACAGTGGTATTGATCTTCATATCTAACTCTCATTTAGATAAACCTATTTTATTTAATCACACCACATCTTTACTGTGCATATCCAAGCAAAAACCAGTCACTCTAAAACCCATGCCAGCATACAGTATGACATGTTTAAGTATTCCCAAACTGTGCATCAGTATTCATACTCTGTGTTCACACCATGTGTTTAAAACTATTACTTGTTTGTCCCTATCTAATCATTTAACACACCTGCAGGCCATTCATGTCTAAGTACACACCACATATTCTGATAGCATATATATGTCTCTCAACTGCGCATGCCTAAATACACACATTCTGACTGTGCAGGTGACACACACACACACACACACACACACACACACACACACACACACACACACACACACTGAAACCTCATGTCGGCTTTGAGACACAGTTCGCCGGCTGGCCCTCGCTGTCCCGCGCTCTCTGACGGGCTCTTAATGGTAAACTAACAGATTGTAAACATGCTGCTAGCTCTCTCTCTTTCTCCGCTCTCTATATTAATCACTCTCTTTCTCTCTCTCCATCTCCTTGTTTCTCTTCTTCCCTCACCTCCTTCACTTCCCTCTCACCCCTGCTCGCTTCATCCGTCCCTCTCTATCCCCATCCCTTCTTCCCTTTTCCTCTCTCTCCCTCCCTCTCTCTTGCTTTTCCTGGGGTATTTTTTAAACAATGTGTCCTTCATGTACGGTTGGTTACGGGGTGTACAGAAGGACATCATTAGCGCTGGTGGTTAAGCTGTAATTTACACCATTACCGAGGTAGGGGCCATTTTTATTGCCTAGTAAATTTCAGCTCTGAAATATTTAGACCATATGGCTCAATTTGTGTAATAACCTTAATTTCCAAGCACCCTTCAGCTCCCTTCAGCGCCGGCTGTTGTTGGCGGATGGCGGAGTGGTGTGTGTACACATTCATATGTGTGTGCACGGTTTGGGGTTTGGAGCACTCACACACACACACACACACATGCATACACATACACAGAAACATGGACATGGCATAAATGTTAACGCATACTCTTACATACACATTACACACACTGTCGTCCACACACTCTCACTGATGCATTCATTCACACACACTGAGACACACGCGCACGCACACACACACACACACACACGCACACGTATGTATGCATGGCGGTAGCAGATTAATAGGGTGTCAGCTTGTGTTTGGGTGAGGGAGCGTCAGGCGTCGGCCAGATGGTTCTCAGGGATGATGACTGTCAGGGGTCCTGCTCTGATCAATGGGATGTATTAATACAGCACACACGCACATGCATGCACGCACACACACATTGTTGAATGTACACACACACACAAACAAAAATATGTTATGCATGCACGCAGGCACACATGCAACTATATTCAGACATATGTATCCACACAGAATAACACACACACAGACACACACATATGTATGTACGTGGTCTAACTTCACCATTGATCCCAAGGGCCACAGTGTAACATCTGGAAGAGCCAGGGGAGGGAGGGAAGGACAGAAGAGTAAAGGAGGAGAAAGAGGGAGGTGGTAGCGAGGGAAAATCAGGAGGCAGGAGGATTTAAAACGTGGATGGAGGGAGAAAAGATCAGGGACAGATGCATGGGAAGGGAGAGGAGTGACTGGAGGGAGGAAAGGAGGTGCAAAGAGAGCACAGGAAGAGATACGCGATTGAGGAGGTATAGAGAGGGGTTAAAGGTGGAAGAGGTTAAAGAAGGTGCTGAGGGAAGGTGGAAAAGAAGAGCTGAGAAAATTTAGGGTGGGGTCGAAGGTGTAAAGCAAAATGGGGAGGGAACAGGTAGAAAAATGTAGAAGCTAGTGAAGGATGTGAGCAGAAAAAGATAAGCAAAAAAGAAAGAAAGGGTAAAAGGATTAAGAGAGA
>JAJHUR010139882.1:0-11806 GCA_027495735.1 Lutjanus campechanus | reverse complement strand
AATCTTTAACTTTTAGCGGCATAGATTCAAGACACAGACATAACCACTTTTCAAAGTTCAAATCAAAGTCCTCCCAACATAATGCTCGCCTGCCAATCCTGTTTCACTTGGTCATGATATGGATGCAAGATACTCTAGAAATGCTGTTTCATATGTACTATGCCTCAAATAAAAGTTTCAGTTCACCGTTGATATCCATCAAGACAAAACAAATCAGCTCCTTCATGTTAGCTCATTTAACTAATTCAGTTTCTTCTGATTCAGTTTGGTAGCATGAAATCTTTGTATTATCAGTACTGTATAGTTAAAAAGACTAAAACCCGGTGAGGTTTAATATAATAAATATTACATTATGACATTTTAATGTTTTCACTCTGTTGCCGCAGCCGTTTTCGCATGAACATTGGACAATATCTGAGAAACAGGACCAGACATTATGCAGAGTTGCCATTTCACTCATGTAACACACAACAGAAGATCATCCGTGTCAGATGTTTTCTCACATGTTGGAAATACTCTGTATGGTTTAGACAAGGTGTGGCACCTGGGTAAAGCATGCAGGAGGAGGAGAGTAATGTCTGTTTTTGCACTAATATCAATACTAGATGTTTTTGGAAAGCAATATACAGGCGAGCAGAAAAAGAGAACAGTACAAAGCAGTAACACGTGGTGGAACATCAGCGTTAGCAACAACCACTCTTGCTCATTGCGGGCTCACAGGGACTTTGTACCAGGAAGTTGGCCGGATGAAGTCTTTTTTTATATCCTCAACTGATTCAGACATTTGGATTCTCACACACAGCTCCTCCGGGTAGTTTAGGGTTGCAGTGCATGTGTGAAAAGGGCTCTTGTAACGTTTTCTTTTATCATACCATAACAGATGTTGTATTCTCAAGGGTAAACATTACATATGTTAAATTAAAAGAAGCGTAACAGTCACGCATTATTTTTGCAGCAGCAGCAATATGCAAATCCTGTCCTAGAAAACTGAATTTTAACAGTCGAGTAAGCAGCAAGCATCACAAAAGCCTTTATCTAAAGCCTAAAATAAAAGTTAGAGAGTTCTTTGTGTTCTACTTTTGAGAAGGGAGGTGTTTTATATCCCTATTTAGATTTTTAAAAATAGCTCTGCTTTGTCACGTCGGATTTTTATGGTCTCCCCCCCTGCTGAGCGCTGTCTTTATGTGACCTGAGAACACAAATGCAGTTATGTTTGTATTTTCAGCCTTTGACTCAAGAACGGCTAAGTTTCTTCCTTCCGCTAGTCCACCCACCTGACACGTCTGAGCAGACACAGAGAAAAATGAAATATGACGGCAGGTCTGAGTCTGCTGCTGATCTACAGTTGATCAGGGCAGTCACACGTGGACATCTGCGCTCGCATTACTCACATTCAGCTGGCAGGAGGGAATCTAATTGTTTCCTGAGATGCTTCGATATAAAATGCTAATGAGCTAATGAATTCTCCTTCCAGGCTGTCTGTCGTGCCTTCTCAGCGACTACACTTGATTCATCCTGATGGAAGAATTACTGCTTTGCAAATGTCTGCTTCTGAATGCATCTCCAAAGCAAATTCAAAGCAGCTCAAAAGGTACAATTTTCAATATAAATACCCGAAAATCTTTCTTGACTGCGGCTGAGAATAGCAAGGATTCTAAAAGGAAGCGGTGACTTATACTTAGTTCCAGAAATAATAATGGTTAATGTCCTTTTGGACATTCGATTTCACGCTCTAAGTACAAAACTACTTTGGCTTTGAAGGCTGCATTTTTTAGGCATCAGCAGAGATTGCCTCAAGGCAGAACGATCGATAGTAAAATTCAGAGCAGAGGGCCTCGACGACACTGCCTATGACTGTGAATTGAGTCAGGCTCCAACCTGCAGCCCTGCTAACAAACATCAGCTGCTTTTGTTTATGACTTTTATTCTGTCTTGCACTGGAATACTAACTTACTGTAAGAGTGACTCACTGCTGAGACAGTCGAGTCAGTGAGGGAAAAGCCTCTGCTGCTTTCATTGCAAAATCTGAGCTTACTCACAAAGATTTTCACAGATGAAGGGGAAAAAAATATCCACATGCAGCAAAACAGACAATGACAAACAGACACTGAACAAATGTTTGAAGAGCGTGTTTGTTTTATTTTGGCTGCTTGTCCATATAAACCTTTAATAAGGCAAATAAGGGTAAAAAATGGCTATTTATTGAGAAGGTGTGACTGTTCTATGGCTCTGATTGATTGTTTTATTGTTTCGCCAATCATGTACAACAAAGATGATGCCAGGTGGTGCAGCTGTAATTATCATTAATCATTTCGTAACAAATGGATAAATTTCCTCCATAATATGTGTACAAGCCTATTAGGATTTGCTGCTATTATCTACACCAGGTGGCGTCAGGTTGTGCATGTGCGTGGCCAATGAGGCTGGAGCTCCTGAGAGGTCCTTGTGCACATTTATGCTCAAGGACCTCTCGTGGTTGCAGGAATTTTTGAATTTTTTGAAAAACCTAATTTACTGACTGCTCTGTTTTATGCCTTCTGTTGACTCCTGTTGATTCCTCTTAACAAGCCAGTAGGTGCTGCAAGTCATCAACAACTGTCAGGCTAAAAATAAGACTTATCTGGTCTGTCACAGGCCACATTTTGGCTTTGGTTGTGGTTCAAAAACTGACATCCAACGAAATGTTTGGTTTCATCTTAAACCGCACCATCTGCAGATTAATTATCCAATATGTTCCACTAAAGTTAGGCACAATACGAGATGAAAAGATCCCTGTTTTGTTAGCTTTGCCACCATGCATCTGCATGTTTACCATATTAAAGCATTCAAGGTCAACTAGTAAACAAATGAGAGATGCAGACCTCACTACAAAATCGACTGTAATTCACTTAATTCTGATCTGATTTTCATGAAATCTGGTTGGTTATAAACCTGAAAAATTGAACATGATAAGGGTTATTTGTTGGAGTTATTGGGGGTGATCTAATTAGCAGTACAAAAAACTTTATTCAGAACTTCAAATCTTCACTTGTGGTGGCACTGCAGTAAGCACTTTACCATCTGTTGCAGAGATGTGCACTCTACTGGGTGCCCTCTTTTAGTTTCTTATGCTGTTAATGCCCTTCACATTTTGTTTCAGAACCACACCCACCACTATCCTTACCACCTTATCCAATACAGGGAAATAATAAAGAAGCAGGTCATGTGGAAGTGACCAGGATTTAAGTCCTGAATCGACACTGACTGCCAGTTCTAATCAGATGCCCTTCACATTCAACTTTCCACAACAACATACACCAGCATCAGGTGAAATGCAATATTATACCTGTGCGGACATCATGGTTGATTCCCTCCACAGAGATGATTGCATTAGCTATCCCACGACCTTGCACATCCCTCACCACGCCTTTGATCCCACGATGCACCTGCATGAGAAAAGCATGAGCCATGCAAACATGTGTGAATCCTGCCCCAAATTCACAGCATCAACATCTACTTTATAATTTAACACACTGTATATTGCATAATGTGATGGTGTGGTGTATAATTTATGCTCTTCAGTTTAACAGTTAAGCATCAACTCATAGTTTTCCTCTTCATCCAGCCTAAATATTTAAATACAAGCTGCGTCCCAACATGGGGCCTGGGTCCTCTGAAGCCCACATCACCAGAGAGAATACAACATAGCAGGCTGACAAGCTTGTCACATTTGAAAGTCTTCTCAGTGTGACTCAGATTGCAGCTTTATTTTGTCTGAACTTGGAGGACAAGACCTTTGCAACCCTCGCTAACTTTTACAGTCCAACTCTGCACTGATCAACAATTTAAAGAGGCAGTTTCAAAGATTTCTGTCCTGGTTTATTTTTAGTCACTGGTGGTAACAGCAAATGCGGTTTTATACTACAGGTCACAGCAAAACAAACTTTTGTTATTTTAATAAAGAAATCAGGCCTTTTTCCATCAGTCTCCAAGCGACTGACTTCATGGTGCACACGGCATGAGTCGTCAAAAGTAAAACTTACTGCCTGCAGCTCTTTGTCTCACAGCTCATTGTGGCTGCTCCTTCTTGTTCCATTACTCCCTGCAACATTTCAAACTAATCTGCTGTCAACAAATATCGAAAACAACTGTTGTCTTGGTTTGTAGACACCTTTCTGAGGAATGAAAGTGGTAAATTCTAATCTCACTGACAAATACAGTAGATCTCCTGTCTCTACTTCAAAATAAAAGTCAGCTCGTCTTTTGCCAGTTAAACTCTTTTGAGTCAAGTAAGGCTGCAGCAGCAGGAAATAATTTGGTTTGCATTAGCAGCAACTTTGGAACCCGTCAGCTATCGTCTGACGATGATTTAGCGGTCTGTATTCATATGCAGATATTTGTTTATACAGATTACTTTGGCAGTAACTTAATAGGGAATTATTTCCAGGAATGTCTCCACAGACAGCCGGTTTGTAAAACCGCAAATATATAAATAATGCAACATTTAACCGCTTTCATCAGTGGGTCATGGACTCATTCACCATTGTGTTACCTCATTTGGTGATAGATCGTGACTTAAGAGGCATTTATTGAAATGAAAATCTCTGAGATTTCTTTAATGAAACATTCAGGTAATCCTCAGCCTTTGGGTTTTCTGACAGGCTGACGTTTGTGTGCTGTTTCCCTCAGAGGATCCAGTGATTAAATTCGGTTTCACAGTATCAAGTTTGCCATTACATCCATTTAGGTATGTATCGAGTATGTGAGGATCAGCTCTTATGGTATTGATGCAGTTCTTTTAGTAAATATCGTTGTGAGGAAAAACAACAAGGACAAATTAAAGTCAAGTATAGACTATCATATTCCTAAAAAAATAATCAAAAAATATGTTTTTATGTGTCTTGTTTGCGTGCACACGTTGTTTTTCTTGTGTATATGCGTGAGTTGCGGGGGCTGCTTTGCCTCTGTACCTGCTCCATGAAGACAAGAAGAGACTCGCGATTGTTCTCCCACTCTTCAGGCAGCTCGCTCTCATGAGGGAATTTGTCACAACCCACATACATCGACAACTCAAAGCAGTTGGTGTGCAAGTAGCTGAAATCATTCATACCTGCCAAGAAAGGGAGACATATCTGTTGGCCAACAGCATCAGCTTGGGTCAGAATTCTGTCTAGTTATTTATTGGCCGGAGTTTGTGGTGATAATTAAGAGCGAAATAAATTTGAATCACTCTCAATTTTGCCTTTCTTTGTTTGTCTGCTTTTGAGTTCTTACACAACGCTTTGAGCTACAACCTACCAGCACTGAAACAGCCAAAGGGCTTCAGTGCTGAATATGCAGATGTGCTCATGGGTGCTAAACAAAGCTACAGCTCAAAGGCTCAGAGCTGAGCAGAGAAATCCTGCAGAACACAGCATTAGTTAGGATCAGGGAGAAAACACCCGGGTGGACACTAACTGCCAGCCGCAGTGTGCCAGGACGCGCCGTTGATGGTGCCGTCGTCCTTGGCGAAATCTTCCGTGTGGCAGACCCTTTGGTTGGCATCAGTCATCAGGCGGTGGGTGGACGCGTAGGAGAAGGCCAGCCAGCGGAAGACGTGGTCATCCGGGGTGGGGGTCGGCTCCCTGGTCACCCCTTGGGAGCGAGTTTTGTCGTACGGGAAGGTCACCACCAGCTCCCCTCCCTGGAGGTTACCACCCAGCACAAAGGGCATCTTCTCCATCCATGCTATCAGAGCCCGTGTCTCCACGGCAACCTACAGCGGGGACACAGGAGAGGCGAGGATAATGTAATTTGTGCAATCATCTCAGCACTGTGTGGTTGCTAAATTAACTCCCTCATGCTGAAAACAATTTCACTGAATGTGCTCTCAAGAGGGAGTGATAAAGCTAACAAAAAGGCTGTTCACATACTCCCATGCGGTAAACTAATTCCACTAATATTTATTCTGAAAAGGGAGCAAATTTTCATCAAGAGGCAGCACAGCAGCGAGCATCCAGTGGCTTGTATTTGCATATTACAATCAGGATATTGATAAAAACTGCCCCTGCTGTTTGGGCTCATATAATTAAACCAGCCCCGGTCGGGCTGGTCAGCGAGGCGAGCGGGGACAGTTTTCACAGCTTCCTGAGCACAGATGGGGATCCCAGCTCTGCAGCTGCAGCAGCAGCTATTCTGGAGGCTCTGTGTGACTCACTCGCGGCTCCCAGTAACGTCAAAACACTCGTGAGGATGAGCTTTAAATAGATCGCTGGATATATTTTCGCTCACAGCCTCTTCGTCACAAATAGCAAATGCATCCGCTTCTCCCAGAATAGACAGCGCGGGCATGCCCACGTGGCTGGTTTACCCTTTTCAAGAGAAAGATGGTCTTCACTGTTTGTTAAACAGCAGGAGGTGCAGAACAAGGAAACGGTGTCATTATTTGGCACCTGTAGGTGAAGTCACTGGAAACTGAATGGCAATCACATAAAAGATCAAATTTGATGTTGTTACTTCATATTCTGAACAATAAAATGGACAGTTATGATTTTTTTTTTTTGAAGTGGCCTTGTATGAGGTACTTATCCATAGTCACTGTATCAACTACAGTAGATTATGTTTATGTTTATTCTATTTAAGAAGGGATCATGCACACTAATTAACATGATCACTTAAGTCCATTTTTTAAAAATAGCATACAAAAGCACATAAGCATAGACAAAAGCAGATTGATGACATGTAAAAAACAAGAGTACACATACAGAAAGCACACAGGGTCGGCACACCCCCACTTTGGAGAAGCAGAAAGAAGTACCAGAACAGAAGCTAAACAATGTGCTGCTGTAGACAGGGTCAGCAGCATAACATACTTTAGCCACTTAAAAAAGGGTCCACCCAAAAAATCAATATCAGTTTAAGTGTATGCTATATTTAGAATATTTTCACCGCTCAAAGTGGGGGCGTGTCAACCGGCATCTACTGAAGTTATCTATCGGTGAGTACCTCATAGAAACACACTTCAAATAATCCCAATTATCCCTTTAAAGAGAACTGTAGCACAAAATCGTAAGGTTAAACTCATGCCACTGTTTAAATCTCTCAAATGTTGGAGCCTTGAGATTTTTGGATATGTAAGGATGCTGAACTTTACACCTGAAATAAGTTTAAAATCTGGTGCAGTTTTTCTAATAGAGTCAGTCAGTCTCACCGAGGCGTTTTTGGTCAGGTACCACTCTGGGATGGGCACATGGTGGTTGAACATTTTGCGAGGGATCCACTTCTTTGCCTCAGCTTCCCACAGAATGGAGTTGAGATCGGGGAAGTTATGGTGAATGTCTATGCCATCGTTGCTCCACCGACCCAGAGACCAGCCGCTGAGCTCTGAACCCTGGGTAAAAGGAAAAAGAAACACAATATGAAGGAAATTAAGAGGGAATGGTAGTTATTAGTGGCTACAACAGTTCTATGATTGCAGATGGAGCACTCTAACATGGTTCAGATGGTTTGATGGGAAGTGTGGAGTTGTCTTCTTCATTTAAGAAGGCCAACATTCGTGTCAGGTCAAAGAGAGAGGGCAGCAGTTCTATTATCGGACTTTGCCCTCCTGTCATCACAGCTCATCCAGGGGTAACATTTGAACAAATCATAACACCGCTGACCTCCTGCTGACCACAAAGCCCAGCTGATCAACCAAGGCAGACGTGCTGTAGAGTGGAGGAGGGTCCAAAAAACACTTCAGGCTGCATGAAGTCATTTTGGATCAGTATGGGTAGAAAGACTCCAAAGCAAACCAAGAGAAACACAACCTGAATTCACGGTTGTCTAATCAAGTTGTTATGGCTAACTTATAGTAAAACATTACACAGTCATCAGACAGTAGATCCAAGACTTTAGCTCATCCAACACAGCCATCATTTACTTGTCTCTTTGCCATTTGGTGCTGGTTAGATTTTTTTTTTTTTTTGCATAACTTTAGAGCCTATGTGCAGCTGGAGAACCAAAACAAGGAGCCAAACAATGAGGCTAAAAGCTGCTAAACTGTGTAGATATGCAGAGTTCGTTGTGTATTCTGAGTCACCTTGGTCCCATCAAATGGCGCTAGAATATACATGCTGAAAATGGCAAATTTGCACCTGGTTCACTAAAGGTAGGAGCATAACCAAGCTAACAGCTGTTAGCTTTTCTTTTGCAGTGATTTAGACGTTTTAAAGCCAGAGCTCACCTCCCGACGGCCCACAAAACTTACACTATTTTGCTTGGGTGATATGCTGAAGATGATTATGATTGGTTTGAGTAGTTGTTTCTCAAACTTTTACAAAAATCATATTTATTAAACTTAGTTTGAATTAGTTGGTTTCAATCGCCTGTAGTAGCTCTATGCCCCACTACTGGGGTCCACCCGACAGTTTAAGAACCACTGGTTTAGAGAAAAACAAACAAGCCGGACCGGAGTGATCATGTGTGGAGCCAGAACTTTCTCCAGTGCTGAGTGCTGTGGAGATCTGGATACAGTGAATACAATGATGACAAAGGTCACCTGACCATGATGACAAAGGTCACCTGACTATTGCTACCACGTCCAAAACTCATAAGCGGCATTAAATTACATGTGAAAAACTTAAATTGCATAGACATGCATAGATGTGCGAAATGTCCTTAAAGTCGGCATGCTATTTATACATCATCCCATGAGATAACGTCTGAGTGAGTGCAGCATGACTAGTGACCCTTTTACATTATAGCTTAATGAAGCTTCAATCATTGCATCAGCCATGATATAATGTGGTTATTTGAGCCGTCTGCTGCCCGTTTATAGGCAGCACAGGGTTGAATAGGTTCATCTCTTTTACTGTGCATGTACTTTCATTCATGCAAATTTCAGTACAAGCTGACATGGAAATGAGTTGTTATGCACACTATTAACTTATGTGAAACAGAGCATTACAGTATGTTCACTGCACCCGCACATCAGGTCACCAAATGACATGATGTCATTGACTGTACAGAAGCCAAACACTTTCAGACCTGCTTTTTTGGCTCCTTTACTTCTCTTTATCTAAATGTGTTTTCATTAATATAGTGCCTTTAATATATTTTAGACAAAGCAACATGTGTTTAGTGGTATTTTACAGCCCATAACCACTTATGTTCACTCATATAACAAACATGTTGTTCATTGCATATATTCAAACCAATTTTCTGGCATGTACCTGCACCACATGCACTCCTATCAGGAGGAGACCCGCCCGGCAGATATGGTGCTGTGTTCACCAGAGGCCAGCGTGTGATATGAGGTCACTAATGGCCGTCTTGCAGACCTACCACTTCAAAGGCTTTCTCGTACCCATCGGGGTTGACAGATGGCAATAGATGGATTCTGGTCTCCTCCACCAGGTGACGTATCCGCTGGTTGCCCGACAGATACTCCAGACACATGAACTGCATCAGCAGGAGGAGCAGCTCTCGTCCCAGCACCTCGTTACCATGGGAACCTGCTGTGTAACGAAACTCCGGCTCACCTGGGCAACAGGTTCATACCAAGGGAGACATGGGGGGGACAGAAAGACAAGGTTTTAAATATGCAATCACTGCAACTCAATGTGCAAAAACACTGTGAGGGTCACAGTGTGACACCTCTGATGTTGTTATTATTTTACATTAAACTGAGCAATCACGTCCTGTTGCCTTAAATATACTCACCAACTTCATGCTCTCCTGGGTTATCAGAGATCTCGATGGCATACAGCTTCATGCCACTGTGGCTCTTTCCTATGTTATAGATCCGGGTGATGTTGGGACACATTTCATTAACCACCTTCATAAGCTGTAGAAAGAAAATATGAAGCATCAGCTCTTGAAAAATTATATAAATTTGACCTAAAATGCCTGAAATTAATCTTCTGAAGAATGTGCATGAACATAGAAGCTTGCAGAGGTAGAAAATAACAAAAAGTACATTTACTGTGATTTTTGGCTATATAAATAAAATTTGACTTGACTTGATAAAGCAAATTAGCTGAATTTAAATTACACATAATGCTTACATTATATAAATAATTCATACCATTTCTTTTTCAAAACTTAAACTGTTGCACACTTCAATAAAAAACAAAGAGAAATACTTAATTATTAAGGGGTTTAAAGTTTTTTACTTTTACTTTAAAGGGACAGTTCACCCCCCAGATCTAAAATACATATTTATACCTGTAGTGCTATCTATCTAGATCCGGGGTGTCAAACTCAATTTCATCTTGGACCTCATCAGCATTATGGTTGCCCTCTGTCTACTTATTATTGTATTACATATGTGTCTCTTCATTCAAATATTATTGGTTGTAGTAATGACTTAATAATTGATAACTGTGCGAGAGCATAAGTCCGGGAAAAATAATGGCAAGCAGACATTCAAGTGTACAACTATTCTGAAATATACAAAGTAGTGTCAGTAATAAAGTCAAAATAACAATAAGGGTTGTTTCAGTGTGGCTAGCTTATGAGCCAGGCTTCAATCCAAAATGTGTATTCACTTAAAAATTACATGACATCATTTTGCTAAACTGTAACTTTTAACTATATTAGCTACAACCACTTAGCTAAATGACTTTAAGATACTAAGATGCTATCTATATACTAACATCCAGCACTTGACACCTTAATGCGTTGATAACAAAACAGGGATGCATTCTTGGACATGTAGTTGATGTGTGCTGTATTTCTGTAATGCAGCATTGAATTGTATTCTGCAAATTTCTGTTCTTTGCAAATTCTTGCTGGCCACCAAAAAAGAAGAGGTGTCAGGCCAGATTTGGCCTGCAGTCCTTGAGTTTGACATATGATCTAGATTGCTTTGGTGTGAGTTGCCAAGTTTTGAAGATATCAGTCGTAAAGATGTCTGCCTTCTATTGAATATGATGGAATAAGATAGTACTTAACTTGTGTGCCAAAGCACCAAAAAATTATATACATATATATAAAAAAAGTAATGTCTTTTTCCATCATCATGACCCAGTTACTCAAAAGAATCCACAGACTTTGTAGTGAGCAGTCTCATCGAGGAACTACTTTCTTTCTACGGTAGAAGTACTATTATATAGCTACATTGCGACTGAGTTTTTCAGATGTTTTTTTTGGCACTCTGAACACCACGAGCTGAGTGAAAAGGCAGACATCTCTACAGCCAATAACTCCTAGATGTATAAATAGCACTACTGACCAGAAGAAAAATATGTTTTTGTTTTATTTTGGGGTGAATTGTCCCTTTAAATTGCTAAGTCCCTGTAGCCTCAAAATAGTACAAAATAATCTCCATGTTATTGAAAAATTTCAAAAACAATATCACCAGTGCTGTGTCGCAGATCTTGTTTTAATAACACTCAAGCCAGAGAAGGGGAGCTATGTGTGAAAACCAGTCAAGGTAATTATGAAGACAGGCTTGTGGAGGAGCTGATTAAAATAGCAACACTATCATTTACCCATACGGGCATGAGTGGAGACACAAGCAGTGCAGCAGGAAAAGGACTAACAAGCTGTTAAGTAAACCAACTGCACTGATGTCAGAAATCTATGCTGTTCCGGCTGCTGCAGGTCATTAACCCTTCAGGAGTGATGGGGTTTTAATTAAGACTTTTCTAACCAAGCAAATCATTAAACAAACATCACACATGGTTTTGTTCTTTAAAAGAAAGTTTACAAGTTTGCAGTGAAATTCTTGCTCCCAATCTCATAAAGCTCAGCATTCCCTTGATAAATATACCTGGATCAATGTAAAGCATTCTGTCTTACAGGCAGAGTCTTTTCATATACGTGTTTATTTTTCTTATAGAAAAGTAATAAAACTGACTGGGAC
>JAJHUR010139881.1:0-24561 GCA_027495735.1 Lutjanus campechanus | reverse complement strand
TTTTTTTATGTTAAAATCTAATCTAATCTAGTGGGCTGGACTGGATGCTTTGGCAGGCCAGTTCTGGTCTGCAGGCCATATGTTTGACACCCCTGCTATAAATGTTTTTCTCTCTAAACTCAAATCACAAAAGTACTAGATATTACAGTTAAGTAATCACAGTATAACATTTTATTGTACTGTAGTGCTATCCTAACTTACGTGGGCAATGTCCCTGGAAGTAATGAAACTATTAAAAATGCATTTTCAGTTGATTTAGTTCTGCAGATTTTTGCAAACGTCTGCAAATGTCTTATTAAATACTGGAGAATTTTAGCTGCTGTATTTAATATGTGGAATGTATTTTGTGAAGTGAGTTGTGCACCTAGTGCTCAGTGTTTAAGGCCTCAGGGTATGTCTTTTTTGCAAATCATCAGTTTTGCTCTTTGCATTGAGTTACATGCAGTGGCGCTCTGTTGTGAAAATTGGAGTTGAGCAAATGCAAAATACAATGGTCTGTAATCTAAATGGTAAATAACCTCAACAGGCGTTGATTTACCACTCACCTTGCCTCAAATGCATGTGGTGAGTGAGTGTGTGTGTGTGTGTATATATTCTCTGAAGCATTGAGACGGTGTTATTCTGTGCTTCCAAACTGCTCCAAAGTCATTATGGACTCTTGTAGACACATGCAGCCAGTGGCGAGCAGATCTGGTTCAGTCTGCAGAAAAAGCGTAATGAGCAGTGAGACTGGCAGATGAGTGTGAGTGGCTAGCAGAGGGAGAAGGGCAGATTCATCAGGGATGATTGCCTGATGCACACTTCTGCTTTTTTGATGTGAAGACCCTGCTAGGTTACCATGGGGAGAATAATTAGCTTTGGCTGGATGCAGATGCGAATGAGCATAAGAGATGGGAATTTTCTTATTGAGCTTACTTTATGATACTCAGGATGCCGCATATGGGTGTGCTTGTGTGCACACAGATACACACACACACACACACACAGATAAACTCTTTTCCCAAACACACGCACACAGACACACACTCTCTACCGGCTCATTCTCTTCTATTTATGGCCAGGAAATGGGAGTAGTGCTATGTCTGGTTGAGCTGAGTAACACTATTCTGTCACACATAGGTTTGACATCAAACACAAGTGACAAGCCTATCCTATTCCTCTCCACCGAGTCATCACCATGTCCCAAAATCACATTATTGTCACTGGGAACCCAGCAGAGACGGATGGTGAGTAGGGGTGTTGATTCCAGCCTTTGGCATCTACAGTATGCTTGAAAAGGCAAATAAAGCCATTTGGCAAGAGCTGATTTCTTGTCATTTCAAAAATATACAGAATGCGTGTGGCATGCCGTTTGGTTTTATATTTTATCTAAAGCCTCTTACAGCGACATGGATATGCATGTGTCTTTTTTTTTAAATGACAGAGCCCAGTGAATACTGAAGCTGGAAACTCTTCAATACTAAAGCCACGCTCTACCATTCGCGACACACAGGACCATATCATTACCTTTTTGCCCTGGCAGGCAGTAAGCAGCTCTAGCGTGGTAAGCTCCAGTGTTACATGGAGGCAGGCAGGCAGGCAGGCAGGCAGGCAGTGGTGTGGCTGTAATAAGACCTGTGGCCAGCACCACTGCCAAGGCTAGCTGAGGCGGGGTGAGAGATGGTGCCCATCCCCTACATGCCCTGCTCTGCCATCTGTCACTGGGCAAGAGCAGAGCCGAGGGAGGGGTCTGAGTCACTCGAGTTGTTGTCACCTAGACAGGCCACACTGGGGCATGCTGTCTCTTTGTACTCCTTTCAGGCCTTGGCTCAATCCATCCATCAGTCTCTCATGCAGTTCTGTGAATATCCCATTAAATATTGCAATTCAGAGGTTAAGTATAGATTTTTTTATCGCACGAATTGGATTATAGGATAACTTTTTTCTTTTTCAAAAAAATTCACAGCCTGCAAGCAGTGCTGGTACAGAAAAAGTCACTGACCGCTGTCTGGTTTTGTTGCTGAAGTCCTAAAACCTGGACAGTAGTTAGCATGTTAGCACTTTTGGTTCCCTTGTCTCGAAGTCAGCGTTTTTATTTATTTATTTATTTTTTCATTATGTGAACTGAGGTCTTGAATGAGCTTTAGGACTACTTAGTACTTTAGTACTTTCAATACTATAATTAACTGATATTGTAACATCTTAAACACACGGTATCAGAAGTTTTAATACTTCGATACTTCTGACAACCTTATTAAAGGCAAACTCTGCATTCCTCAAAAAACAGTGCACAGACAAAAAAACAGAAAAATCCCTCATCACCCTCAACCGACCAGAAGTGTGTAGTGGTGCCTGCATCCCCAGAGACCCTGCCCTCTGCCCCGCACCTTCTTATTCTCTCATTATTTTGCTGTACTCACGATGCTTTACCAACCAAAAACATCTGTATTTCACATCCTGGGAAGGAGACTCAGCAGTCAACAATCTTTCTTGTGTGTTTTGAAACAGAAGTTGACAAATACTGCATATTTTACCTCTAAGGTCTTTTTGCCGAAGTGTCATGAAATGATATAACACAAACAGCACAGGCCATTACACCACAACCAAAATAGAGCTGGAACAATCAGCTGATTAATAGAGTCAGTTAAAAATACCAAACATTCCCTAGTTCCAGCCGCTCAGCTGTGAAGGTTTTCTGTTCTTCTAAAAAACATTGAACATTTTGGGTACTGGACAAAAGAATAAATGGCATCACTTTGGGCTTAAACAAATTGTGATTGTGTCTTTTTTTCCCACTAATTTATAGATGATCAATCAGCTGCCACAGAATAATTCAAACCATTTCTGTTCTGATGTTTTCAGACCAGTGGTGTAGCATGATATCACACAGTACATGCTGTCTCTTTAAATGTTCGCTAAGTTGATGTTTGACTCTGGACAAAGGTTGTCACTTAATTTTTGCCAAGACGCCTGGTTATGTCATTTCCTGGCTGACGGTGTGTGTGCGTGCGGGTAGGGGAGGGGGTGGGGATGAAGAGGAGGAGGAAAAGGGGTCAAGCGAAGCTTGTGCGTGCACTCTGCTATAAGCAAGATGATCTTGCTCAGTTAGTGTTCATTGCCAACAAGCATGCAAAGTACAAACATCCACATCCATATGCACATGTCGTGCCTACAAAAACACACACCCACACGAACATATACAAGCAGAAAAGGAGATGGGGAAGTTCAAACAATGTGCCGGAGCAATGGCAATACAAGGTCAGAAATGAAAGATGTTGATGTCACTTTCACAAACTGCCACAGAAAGTACCTTTCACTCTGAGTGTGAGTGTGTGTGTGTGTGCGCGCGTGTTTAGTGCCTATCAGTAATGAGTGATTCATGGGAACTGACTGACAATTTGCCACCTGGTAACTGCCAGAGGAGATTGTGGATATGAGAAAGTATTATCGATTCTCAAAAGAACTTCTTCACTGGAAATGATAATCAGTGAGGTCGTCAAAGTATCAGTACTTTTTCAATACCACATCCTTAAAAACAATATAATGCTAACATTTGACAGTCAGGGTTGGGGAGTAACCGAATACAAGTTTTTAAAATATGTATATATGTATTTAAGTATTTAAAGTGCAACAGTTGTGTGTGCGTAGTACACTGGCCACACACCACATGCAAGGAGACACACAGCCAGGAATGTGTTTTTAGCATGTAAATATAATGAAATTTTACTTACATACATGGTGAAGAAGGTGGCAACATTACGGTGCAGCGCAGGTTCTTTTTGGTCATGCCAGTGTGCTCTGTCATGCTAATGAGGGTCTAATGTTAAGGACAGAGGGTGTTGCATGTTGTACAGATTGTAAAACCTCCTGAGGCACATTGTGATTTGTGATTTTGGGCTGTATATAAATGAAATTTGGCTCAACTTGCTTGTTAGTTTGCTTAACTAGCTGGCCAACTAGCTTAGCTGCATAGCAGATATTTATCACTAATTAGCCACAAATACAATCTGTTTATCCAAGACAAGATTCATGTTGTATTTTTGAACGTGTGTGGCATGCATAAGCAGTTGTACTGTTTGTGGCCATTATTATTCAGTGGTGCTGAGTAGAGCTGGAATGATAAGTCAATTAATCGATTTTGTTGTCAGCTATTAAATTAATCACTAACTATTTTTTATATTTTTATCTACTAGTCCTTTTGAGTCATATTTTAAGAAAAAGTGTCCAAGGTCTCTGATTTCAGCTTCTCAAATGTGAGCGTTTTCTTGTTTATTTAGTCCTCTGTGACAGTTAAATTAATATTCTTGGATTGTTGACAACATTTTTCACAATTTTCTGACATTTTATGGACAAAACATCTAATGGAATAATCAGGAAAATGATCAACAGATTAACTGATGATGAAAATAATTGCTAGCTGTGGCTCTACCACTGAGTAAATCTCCAGTGAGGTCATTCCCAAAAACAAGTGTTAACTATATAGAGAGTGGCCCAGACAAATGAGCTCAGCAAGACAAAAAGTAATCCAAAGAATTTGAAATATATTACTTAATCTGAATAATCTAATGGAATACATTACAAATGACATTTTAGGGCCTGTATGTAATCTGTAGTGGAATATGTTTTAAAAGTGACCTTCCAGAAACTGTTGATAGTATTAAAAGTACCAAAGCTATAAAAAGTGCTCATTCAAGACCTTTATTCTGTTCATTCTTTATTGTCCTGCCCAAAATTTGGCTTGCAGCAAAACCAGACAGTGTTCAGTGACTTTTTCTGTGTCTGCAGGTTGTTAATTTAATTTTAAAAATATCCTATTTCATGTGCAGGGGACTTTTTTTCTATTTGTCATAGCATTGAAACAGGTATGGAGTATTGTTTATTTGATTTTGTATCAAAGTTTAAAACTCCGGTGTCATGAGAGCTCTACAAGTCAGTATGTTTGTTTTGAGCCATACAAAAAAAAAAGGCATGACTCTTGTATAATGATTAAACAAGAAGTGCTAATGGTGAGTTACTCATTGCGATCCTCTTCTTCACCAGCAACCTTCATCATGACACACTTGCCGTGTTGACATTTTGTCTCATTAGCTGCTCGGAGCAGGACACTAAATAGAGGTCTGCGTTTGACACAGTTGCAGATCACAATAAAAGGCGGGGAGTGAGGAGATCCAGAGGAGAGAGTGAATGTTGCGGAAGCAGCGATGATGATACAGTCTTTGTCGGCTGCGGTAAGAAGAAGAAAGAAAGAGAGCTGGGAGCCACCGTGTGTCTTTGAATGGGGTCAGGGCATCATGGGGAATAATGCATTTCCCTTCTCTTGCGCCAGGCACTCCTTCCATTACGGCTGGAGAAGAGACATTGTGTCCACACTCTGATTACCACTGATCCATGCTGATGACTCTGTTGGCGGATTATCTCAGTTAGTATCAGCCATCTGTTACTGTGTGTATGTGTGTGTGTGCGTTTTGTGTGTGTGTGTGTGTGTGTGTGTGTGTGTGTGTGTGTGTGTTGAAGGGGCGAGGAGGAAAGGGGCAGGAGTGAGACACACAGGGGGTTGAATAGTTTAAGGCACGCACTCACATGCGCACACACACACTCTTGGAAGTAAGGGTTCCAAAAGGGTTCTTCATGAAGGGCTGAGGTTCTACCCAGAACCACTTGCTTCTGAAGAATCCCTTTTTCTGAAGAAAGGGTTTGTCAAGGGCTCTTTGTAAGACTGAATTTTCCATTAAGGACCCTTTTTCATCCAAAGAATCATTTTTGAGAAAAAAAAAGAGTTCTTCAAGGATTTCAACAAACCCCTGAAGAGCTCTTTTGTCAAGGGTGAATATAAAATGGTTCTCAGTAGAACTCCCTAGGTGGATTCTAGATAAAACCCTTGAAATATAAATTGGTTCTCGGTAGAACTCCCTGGGTAGGTTCCAGATGAAACACCTAGAATATAAAAAAATTCTCTGTAGAGCCCCCTGGGTATATTCTAGATAAACCCCTTGGAATATAAAAAGGTTCTTCATAGAACTCCTTGGGTGGGTTCTAGATAAAATTGTTAGAATCTGTTTAAAAGTGTGTTCTAGATAAAATTCTTGGAATATAAAAAGGTACTCAGTACTTGAATGGGTTCTTGTTAGCACCCTTAGATGGTGAGAAGGTTCGGGACAGATCCTGCAGAGGGGGTTCTGGTGGGGGCGTTGCACCATAGAAGGGTTCTCTGTAGAACCTTTCATAAGGGGGTTCTGGGTGAAACCTTTCACAGATGGTTCAAGGTGTAACCCTTTATGTTGGGTTCTACGTACCAGGAACCAACCGAAGAACCCTATATGGTTCTAGTTAATACTTGTATTTCTAAGAGTCTAAGACTTCTATAGGCACATGTGTTGGCAGTCTTTTGTAAAAACTGCTGCACGCGTAACCGAGCACCGTTACACACACGCAACACAGACATACAACACCAGAAAACAAATGCATGATGTAAGGCCACATACCAAGCAGCACAGGCCATTACACCACGCACTCCATCTCTCCTTTATACCATTCTGCTCTCCTTTCAGATGATACTGACATGTGAAGGCTCCTATACGAAGGCCACATGCAATCATAAAACCGCAGAGCTGTTTATAGCTACACTATCTCCTGAAGGGCTGTTGCATCCAGCCACTATTAGCTGCACGCGCTGACAGCTGGGTGCTGTGGTGTATTTGTGGACGTGACTCTGAATCCGGCGCTGGAACACATCTTATAAATCATAGTTCAGCCATTAGCATAAATTCTCCCTCTCCTTGCATCTGCGGGACCTGCTGTTTCTGGTTGCACCGCTCCGTGTTTGATTGGTCGGTGTTGTTCAAGTCAAATTGATTTAGCCGTTCACGGAGATTATAACGCTCGCCTTATACCGCCACTGTGGTGTGCCGTTAATTACCTATAAAATCAAGCTAATTCTGATGCTAAATCCATTTTAATTTCTCATAATTAAGTCAGGATTGGATCCTTAAATACCTCGGCGCTCCATTATTGTTGCAATCATTGTTGTGGCTGTGCATTTGGTGGTACATTGCTGAGCTCAATCTTATTATTGTTATTAGATTTAATTGCACTAAGTGATCAGTTTGTAGTTGTCGGAGGAAGATGGACTTGCCTCGCAGTCATTTTTTTTTCTCCCCCCACTGCTGTCCTTTCTCTCTCCATCTCTCATCCCAGAAAGAGGCCCTTTGAGAGATTGTGAGAGATGAGAGGAGATGAGGGGGAGGGTAGCTCTGCTTTACACCTCTGCAAAGGAGGGATTGCTTTTTTTGTTGTTTGTTAGGGGGGAAATCAATTCTGTTCACATCATCACGTTTTGACAAGGCGAGACATTAAGTGCAGATATTGAGAAACGACAGGAATGGTTTACAGCCTGTCCTTCATCTTTTCCACTTTTTTTCCTTTTTCTTCTGTCTTTTTTTTTTACCCCACACAACAAAATCAGAGTGCATTGTCTTGCTTATCCTTTTTTTCCTCTCCATCTTTCTCTGTTTTTTTCCTCCCTTCCTCTCTGAAAAGGTAGGGGAATGATCCGCTTCACTTACCAGCTGACACCACATAAGCTTGCTCGTCCTCTGAGACACGAGCCTTTTGTTTTCATGTGCATTATGATAATTATGAAGGGCCACAGCTCCTCTCCATTTTCATCACACTTATAATGATACTTACATTTTGTGTCAGGAGAAAAAAATCACTCTTTTTTGCTTTCTTATCTTGTGAAAGAATCCTTTTTTTTCCATGTTTTTTTTCCACCCTAACCTGACATTTAAAGGGTGACAGCCGAAGAAGTGAAGGAGCACAGAGTGTGACAGCCATTCATGCAACAAAATGTGGCAGAGAGGTAACAGTTTTTGGTTAAGATTACAATAAAATCTTCACCCAGGCAGAAATGTATTGTTGTAGCTAATATATAGCGTTCATTTATCCGCCGATCGGGTTGATAATTTGGCTCTTTAACCCGCAACCTGTCACCTTGCATGAGAGGCCACTGGAAGGACCTTTGACCTTGCTCATAATTACACAACCACCATCTTTCCACTGCAGCAAGCGATGACAGTCATGGCTGCCCAAGTCCGATGGCACACCAGCCTCCTCCCCGTGGACTGCAGCAGGTTTTCTTGTCATCCTCGCCTCTCCCTCCTCTCTCCCACTCTCCCTCTCTCTTGTCAGTGTTGCTCCTGGCGAAAGGCTGATACTTGATATTCAGAGGATAGCAGCTTTTGTCTCAGAGATTTAATCAGTGGCTCTGCTCCCACTGCAGAGGAGAGAAGGGAGGGAGGGGAGGGAGGGTGGCGGAGGGGTGGCGGGAGAGAGGGAAAGGAAAAAGAGAGAGATGGAGGCAGAGACTGTTTATGTGTAATGACACAATAACAAAGCCTGCCTGTAAAACACAATCTGCAAACTGTGCTTTTGAAGGGGATTTTCAGTCCGGGATTAGTGTCAGGCAGAGGGATATGGAAAAGGAGAAGAGAGAAAAAGAGTCAGGTTGATGTGATAGACAGGGGAGGTGATTTTCTGTGTGTGTTTGTGTGTCTGCAGTGGGGGTTGAATTGTGTGTGTACAAATTCATGTGTTTTGAAACTGTTTTGTATTTATTTAGCTGCAGAAGTTAGCAGCTGTGTGGGCACAGCGACACTGTGTTCTCAGTTGTAAGCAAAAGGGGATTAAAGTTGAACAGTGTAGTAAAATATTTGGCTGCAGAATGACCAAATGTTTCTTGTGAGGGTTTATGTTGTTGGTTAGTTGGTAATGGCTTGGCATGACGGCTCTGTGAGACTGATAATGGAAAGATACCGTGTTGGTTAATGCACCCATCATCTAAAAGCCTCTCCATTTAGTTCGAGTTCTAACTGAAAGGACTCAGGGAGCAATGTTGTCTTTAAAAGGCCTCAAAGAGCTCTTAAATTTAAATGACTGAATGTGTTTTTTCTATCAAGGGGGTGTAAAGGGATCCTGGTTGTCAAACATAGACGTGCATGTGTGTGAGAGTTTATTTTGTAATTCTTCCTTGAAAGATTATGAATCATTGCAAGTCAATATTTGGAAATTTAAAACCCCAAAAAACTGCATGACTGCCTGTAACAATTTGTAAGACTGGGCTGCAGAGGTTACACAATCATTAAAGTGCACGTTGTTTTCTCAAGTAGAAGTACAGATACTTGTGGAACTCTAGTAAAAGTATGAATTCACCTTCTTTACTCAAGTAAAAGTGAGAAAGTACAAGCGTTAAAATATACTCTTAAGTATGAATTTAAAAAGTAGCCCACTGAAGGACATTTAACTACTGTAAACCTCACCTTTTCTCCTTTTATATCTTTTTCATTTTGTTATATCTGTTCTGCGTGATTTGCACTGATCAATACACAGTGGAGTAGTCTTTTCTATGTTTTATTGTCCCATCCATTTAGGTTGAAATTGGTCTTGTGATGTTGGGAAGGTGGAACACGTTGACGCACAATAACTCGAGTTAAGAACAGATACTAGAAAACTCTCCTAAAGTACAGTAATGAAGTACTTGTACTTCCCACTTCTGCTGGGCTGTACTTTCCTCACAACTGAAAGAACTCGATAGTGAAACAAGACGGACATGTGTCATGTTTACATTCTGAACTAGGCTGCTTCTTAAGTTTTGGTGAGGACGGCTGAGGGGGTACATAATCTGACCGGCATCGCCTTGTTTACACGTTGGTGTATGGAAGCAGAAGAAGGGAAATGGGACCTGGACAAGAGCCACATTATGCACAAATTGTGTCTAGCTTAACTTAATATAGATCATTACAAATATGCTGTGCTTCAAAAGTAGCAAGTTGTCACACAGTGAGAAGAATAAATCATGTATAGAAATGAAAAAAAAAGATGCATCAACATACATTGATAATGCTTTTATAACTGCAGCCTAGCCCTCTAAATCAGACTCGAATCAGATTGTGAGATGCCAAGAGAAACCCACTCTTAAGTTTGTTTGTGCGAATGGATACCCCCTGTGTGTCTGAGGGAGAGAGAATGACATAAAAGCAAAAGAAGTTATCTGTTCATTTTGATTTTGTGCTCTTTTTCGCCAACCTCTGTCAGTCCAACCATCCTCCTTCAACCTCAGCAGAGTGACTTCTCGATTAAAGGTGACTGTCCTGTAAGGTTGTCAAAAGTGTCAAAATTTCAATTCTTTTTTTTCCCCTTTTTTTTTTCTTTGGATATTTTTTTTTTTTAAATCAAAACTGCCAAAATGATAAAACAAGATGATTCAAGATCTCAGTTCAATAATTGTTCTGCCTGAAATTTGGCATGCAGAAAGAAGTATTCAGTGACTTTTTTCTGTACCAGCATTTTGTGCAGGTTCCTAATTTAAAAAAAGAAGAAAAAAAATCCTACTTTGTGTGACTTTTTTTCTTTTTGTTATGGGTATTGAGTATTGCTTTTTCATACTAGTAGTATATCCAAATTTCAAAGTCTGGCATTGTGACAATTCTTCTCTGTGTGTCTGAGGGACAGAGAATGACAGAAAAGTGAAGAATCTGTTATTTGTCTATTTTGTTTTGAGTTCTTTTTTTGCTAACTCTGTCAGTCCAAACATCCCACTTCAACCTCAGCAGACTAAGTTCTTGGTAAAAACTGACTGTGCTATTGCAGAACACACTCTCAGCACGGGTGTGGGTATTTTTTTTGCATCCAAATCTAAAAACTTGCTTCGTTGTCCGGTATCAGAGTCCTTAAAGATGTCATCCTCCCTCCTCCTACCCCATATAGAATCAATGGAGGCTGGGAGCCAGTGAGCATGGCTAAATAGAAATATTGTTCAGGGGAAGTGAGATGTGAAAGGAAAAGTGTCAGGAGATGTGTGTGCGTGCGTGCGCTCCCAGGAACACACTGTGTAGGTGTGACAGTATGCATTCGTGTGTATGTGTTTAAGCGTGTGTGTACGGGTGGGTGTGCTTTGCTATTGTAACCCTGCTGATTGGATTGTGTTTGACAGATATGGAGTCTGGAGAGCGGCTGGCCTCCCCTGCGCCCACCCTGTCTGCTGCTCGCACCTCCTCCCCTGCGGCCTCTTCCTCCTCCTCCTCCTCCTCCTCCTCCTCTTCTTCCTCTTCATCATCCCCTGCTCCCCACTCTAAGAGCAGCCTGGCCCCGAGCCCCTCAGCACTGGGATCCACCCTCAGCACCTCTGGTAAGAAACACTTTTTTCTCCTCTGTCTGTCGATCTTCTGTGTACAGAAGAAGAAAAAAATACCAGCGCACGTTGCAAACAGTTCCCATGTAACCACAAAAACGCGTCAAATATGGTCACCTTCATGTCTCGATAGCATTCACAATCCTCCTCATTTCTTTACCATGAAAAATGAGTTTCCTCCAGTATTAATTATACAGTTATTTTGCAGCCTGTGTGAATACACCTCTCTCCCAGCTACAAAGATTTTTTTTTTTTATTCCTGACAGCTTGGGTTGCAATTGAAAAGCTGCTGCATTAATGAATCCCAAACAATTAGGGGGCTCTTTTGTGTGAGAAACACACACATGCTTCGCCATGTCTCCTGACAACCTTCAGCTCTCTGGCTCCAGCTGCCTCAGAGTCAGGCTCAGCACGACACTGTGCATGCATGTGTGTGTGTGTGTGTGTGTGTGTGTGTGTGTGTGTGTGTGTGTGTGTGTGAGTGAGAGAGAGAGAGAGAGAGAGAGAGAGAGAGAGAGAGAGAGAGAGAGAGACTCTGCCTGCATGATTTAACATTTGTCAGCCACTCAGTGTCTAGTCAGCCCTGTCCGGCATCCAGCCTCCTTTCTATGTATTGGTCAAAGCCATTAGGCAAAGAGGAGTGTGTGTGTGTGTATATTTGGTGTGAGTGTGTGTATGTTTGTGTGTTTCTCAAATATCCCTTGTGAGAGCGAGTGAATCATTTGCTCATACGCTCTTTCTCCTCATTTCTTAATGTCTTGCTGTTTTTTCATACACACACACACACACACACACACACACACACACATAAACATAAGATTGCACAGAGCAGGGAATAGCGTATCCAGCTTTCTCTCCATGATTGTTGTCTTTTCTCTCTGTTACGAGAAGAGGAAGAGAGCAAAATAAAGCCCCTTGTTTTGTCCTCCATCTCCTCAGTGTTGCCCCACAGAAGGAGCCATTAGGAGCATCTCCTCCTTATGCATTATACATCCCTCTTATCCCTCTGTGCCATTACGTGTGCTCAGATTTTCTAGATAAGCGATTTTGGACTGAGCGTCAAATGAAATGCTGAGAGGCAGGCTGTTAGCTCTGAACTTCTGCTGCGCTTTGTGGGAATCAAGCAAGCCAATTCTTTTTCATTTCATACAGTGTCTTCTCCTTCGCTGTGTGAACTCTAAGTCAAACATATAGACACATGCACAAATAAGCAGTGGTGGAGAGAGGACTGAAAATCCGTGCTCAAGTACAAGGACTGTTGGAATACTGAAGTAAAAGTGCTGGTGTTAAAAAAACTTGAGTGAAACTACAAAGTATTTTTCTCAAAATATACTCAGAGTACTCAGATTAATTACTTTTTTAATTGTTGACTGTTAAAAAGCATCCCTGAACATGTATTCAGGGATTCAAGGACATTTATTATCATTATACAACACAGGGTGGAAAGGAGGTTTCTGTTTCTCGAAATCTTCAGTCTAAATTACTTACAGTCACTTCTCCACACCTGTACGTGCTGCAGTCTATATGTCATGGTTTTTCTTGATCTGCCATCTTTCACATTATGCCCTCTCTTTTTGTATTTGTTCCTTTATTAATGAGTACATGTTTAAAGGGATAGTTCAGATTATTGAAAGTGGGGTTGTATGAGGTCCTTATCGATAGTCATTGCTTTAACTACAGATAGCGGTCAGCATGTCCCGAGTTTGAAGACGCAGAGGGGGCCACCAGCAAAGATGCTAAGCAATGCCATCAGATAGCATTTCTGACAGGAAACCACCACTGCATAAGCTAAATATGACTCTCTTCAAGGCAAACCATATGCAAAATCAGTAATTTTACCTTACAGGACACGAGAGTTGCTGGTCTACTGCTGCCTTGATCTGTAAGTTTGTTTGTGATACTGTGTGGCTTCAGTGAATCCAAACCCTCCTTTAAAAATACAGAAGTCACACAATAACACAAACAAACTAACAGATCGAGGCAGTGGTAGACCAGTAACTCCTTT
The DNA here is from genome assembly GCA_027495735.1 of Lutjanus campechanus. NCBI lineage: Eukaryota > Metazoa > Chordata > Actinopteri > Lutjaniformes > Lutjanidae > Lutjanus > Lutjanus campechanus. The sequence goes on along the minus strand of JAJHUR010139881.1, from coordinate 11,392 downwards.
GCTCTGGGAGTTAAATTTATTGATTTTGCCTGTGATGTCTGGTTGGTTTGGTGATAGCAACACTTGTTCCATAAAACAGCAATTTCCCATTAGAAAAGACAGTTTGAGCAGTAATAAAACAACAATTCAAGCAACAAAAAACAAGAAAAAGAAGACCTTCAGTGAGTTGAAATATGTTATAAAGGGCTGCCTTTCCCGAAACGTTTCTCAGTTACCCAACAGTTCATACCTAATTATTTCGAATTTGAAAAAAAACAAAAAACAAAAACAAAAACCATGACATCATGGAGTCATTGAAATATAGATGAAGCACCGTCAGATTTCCACAGGAATAGAAGACAGCATTGTGCTCACAAAGATGTGAAAGGGACCGTTCACCCCAAAATCAAAAATACATATTTTTCCTCTTATCTCTAGTGCTATTTAGCCATCTAGATTGTTTTGGTGAGAGTTGCTGAGTTTGGAGACATTGATCGTAGAGATGTCTACCTTCTCTCGAATATAATGGAACTAGATGGCAGTCAGCTTTGGTGCTATAAACACCAAAAATAAACATTTAAAAAACTCAACTGTCTCTGTCCAGAAATCATGAGTCAGTTACTGAAGATAATGCACAGAGTTTGTTGTGTGCATTTTCATTTAGGAACTGATTTCTGGAAAGATACACTGGTGTTGAATTTTTCAAATGTATTTTTTGGCACTTTCAGCACCACAAGCTGAGTGCCATTTTGGCCCATTATAAGGCAGACATCTCGATGGCCAATAACCGCAAAACTCAGCAACAAAATGATAGATGGATAAATAGCACCACAGGTAAGAGGAAAAATATGTATTTCTTATTCAGGGGTGAACTGTCCCTTTTCTCATTTTTACTAGCACATCGCCATCTTCTACTCCAGCGGAAATCTGATCATGCCTCATTTATCTCTCTGTGGCTCCAGTATGTCATGTTGTTTTTTTTTTATTAGAAAAGATGAACTGATGAGTAACTTTGAAAAATTCTTTGGCAAATGGCAGCCCTTTATAACATTTTTCGACTCACTGAAAGTCTCCCACCCGTATTTTTTATTTTGGGGTGAAGTGTCCCTTTAAGCACAACTAAAATTACAGTCCTGAAATAATACTCATTGGAGTACAAAAAAGTACTCAAAAATGACTTAATTACAGTCATTTTAGTAGTTGCAATTTGTTACTTCCACTCACGCATATGAATCACAAGAGTTAAAGTCATCTCCGTCACTTTCCCACATCCACGTATCATAATTAAAAGGAAAAACGTTCTCAACTAGAACAACAAGAACATGTCAAGTGTATTGTGTAGAGCAGGTAACATCAGTAATTACATATTGCAGAGATATAGTATCATCACAGACTGTGCGGGCATTGATTCAAGGTCCTTTGCCAATGTGCCAGTAACACTTAAGAGAAAAAAAAAATCTGAAGAACATAAAAATGAGCACGGACTGTTTATGTGCGTGTGTGTGTGCGCGCGCGTGTCATTGATGAGGATATCACTTGGAGAATAAAAGCTGATCGGCGCTTGTAGCACTCTCTTCTTCGGGGATCAACTCACGGATGCAATTAACTTAAATCTGTCTGTGGAAATTTGATTGACTGCAACAAACAACAAATTAATCCCCCTTCGGCAGCATCCAAACATGAAAAAAGCAGGCGGTGCAGTTTGTCAGAGTGGAGGAAGGATTGAAACAGAATGAGAAAGAGGGCGCGGGAGAGACAGAGTGAGGAAGAGAGAGTAGGTAATCCTAGGTATGTCTTTCCTGTGCTTCTGTCTCGCTTCAAATTTTTAGATTTAATTATTCGCCTTCTGGAAGCCTGCATTAATATTGAAAAGGCATTTGCAGATGCCTAGAAAGGAGAGGGGTGTGTATGTGAGGCGAGGGGGAGAGGTGGGCACCCCAGGCATAAGTGAATGCTGTGGCTGGCCTTTCTGGGGGTTGCATTGCAGTCGTTTATCTTCGTATCCACTAGCTGACGCTGGCAAGGCGGGCTCTACATATTCAGCATATTCTAATGACATTCAAAAGGCAGATTTTGCTGTCTTGTGGTGGTGAGGGGCCTTGAAGGCAACACAAAGGCTATACTCTCACACTGCCGGCATGCTGGCGAGGCTTTGTTTCTCGCCACATAACCACAAATAGTTTGATTCTCCCTTAAAAATAGTCTGTGAGATGCATCTGTACACTGTATAAAGTGTATTTCATTAGTAGATGGAATAATGGAAAGCTTTCTGGTTTAGTGATGGCAGTCTACTTGATTGTAACAACTTGAAATTACACCCTTAACTTGCTATTCTTATTTCAGTGAAAGCACAGCAGTTAGGTTTCCCTTGCTATTGTGCATCTGGCCTCATGATGTCCACGTCTTTCAGATTTTTCCTGCTGCAGCTGAGCTGCTGTTTTCTAGGGGTGGGAGAAAGATTGCTGAATCGATATTTTTATACATAATAATTTTTATAATTAAGTAGCGCTTAGTCCATTAGCCCAATGCTAACAGATAATTGGAATTCGCATTAATGCGCTAACAGAATTTAGCATCATGATTGTGGTAGTATTATCTTAACAGGTAACAGATCCATTTTACTTCATATACTTTACATTAAAGGATATATTTCCTCCCTGCTCTGTGGAAACAAACTGGCTTCAACACTCCAAACTGAGCAGCTACATCTTATTCTATTGATTTTTTTCTTATGGCACTAACTTGAGCAGAAACAGCTAAAGTTTACTTCAAAAAATATTTTATTTGCCACTTTTATATGAAGTATAGCAATGACGCCGCTGAAATGAAACTCGAAGGCTGATTGACGTGCAATGTTCATAATTTTAATAAATATGACTCATGATATACAGCTTTTACATATGTATGATTCAGCTTTCGTCCATGGTTTAGTGTTAAGAAAAGCAAATAAAAAATGCAGATTTCCTGCTTGAGAATTGCAATACATACAACTTGACACCTTAGTATTGTGACAGCATCGAATCAGGAGTTAAGTGTATTGTCCCAGCCCTGCTATTTTTTCTTGGTAACTCAGAAAGAAGACAAGTCTACTGCAAATTTGTATTTTTTTTGATCAGATAATGTATTGTGTTAGATATACAGTCAACCTGAATTGGTCAAATTGTGTTGTTTTAAGTTTTTTTAACCTCATTGAACCAAACTAGCTATTGTTAAATGGACAAAAGCAGTATTTTTTTTTTTAATCTAAAGAAATAATTATCAAAATAAAAATCTCCTCCTGCTTCCTTTTATCTAGCTAATGTAGTACTCACTGAACTTTGCAAGGGAAAACGTGAAAACAGGTTTGTTTCATCTGATGTCAATCCGACCAGGTAGCGGGCATTAAGAATAACTACGTAGAAAGAGATGATCTTCTTGTGGATTGTGTTATTAACTTATGTAGGCTGTATAGAGGTGTCAGTAATAAATTGAGACTGTTTCATAACCAGTTAAAATGCATTGTAGTATCTTAAATTCACCTGTTTGTTACCAACTGAAGTATTTTATTAAGTTGTTCCAATAATGCTCTTTTTTCAGTGTAGTTGGATGTTCATTTACAGTCTGCCTCGGTGTTTTGGTATAGAGCTCACATAACTGGCCTCACTGTGTCTCCCTCTGGATAATTAGATCTCAGACTGCATTAGTTCAGAAAACACTGTGCTCCAGTGTCACTCTGTTTTACATTTCTGTGGTGTGTGCAAGTGTATAGTAGTTTGACATTTTCATCTGCACTGTGTACAACACTTTCCTTTTCTTCAGTCATCACTTTTTTTGCATGTGTATTACCTGGCTTATGCGGAGGCATCAAGCAGGCTTGCTCTCCTTTTTCTGGAATAGAAATTGAATTTGCATGAAATATGCTCACACCAAATTGCATCTGACTCTGGGAGGAGGTAATACGTGGCAGTCGCCCCTGCCAGAAATGATTGTGCTCAGGAAAACGCTAGACGATGATGATGTTGATGAAGTATTCTTCTGTGCTGAAATTGAATGCCAAAAGGATAGAAGGAGGTTAGCTTTTTACGCCTTATACGCACACTTCTTTTTCTCACTGACAATATCCCGTCTTTGTTACACTGCGGCATATTCTGACACTCTAAACTGAAGAAATATCAATACACAAATAGTTGTATGCTGAAATTGGATTATGACAAAAAGCTCTGTAATTTAAATGTGTTTCACTGTATAGAAACAAGCCTCGCGCCGAAGCAATAGTCAGTCTGTCATGCTCAGAAACAGTACGGCTGCCTTTTAAAATTAGGTGCACTCACTGAGAGCTAAATCTGATGCTAATTCTTACACAAATAGGAGTCGGCCGTTCTGTATTTAATTCTTCTATAGTCAGGTGGATAAGAAGCGACACCTTCAAAAGCTGTTTAAGTCTAGTTTTTACACCCTGTCGGTCCGTACATGAAAAGAGCTCAGTGAGGTAATTTGAGAACAATGTTCTCGGTCTACACAAATAAACATATACATAACTAACAGTAGGGCAACGAGTTGTGCTAAAGGTGCAATAAACAACTGTCATACCAGCTGTACACTAATGTCAAAAAATTCACTTCATGGAAGAAAAGATTTGTTAAATATGTACAAATAATAAAAACAAGTTAGAGCTGAGTATTTTTAGACACAAGAGTTCAAGGCAAAATTCACCTCCCGTATTGAATTCATCTCCTGTGATATAGACAGTTTATTCAGTATGTGAAACTGAAACAAGAGCTTGAAACAACAAAATGCCATTAAAGTTATAGTATATAGTTCAGATTATTTGATTTGAGTTAGAGTAGGCAATGTACTGTTGTGGACAGGGTCAGCGGCAAAATGTAATTTAGCATCTTAAAAAATTAATATCAGTTTAAACCACCATTTATATAAACCAAATATCACTCGTTTCAAACCAACCAAACTTCATAACTTCAAAATCAGTCATTTTTCCTTGCAGAATGCAGAGCGGCTGGTCTTCTGCCGCCTCGATCTGTTAGTTTGTTTGTGTTATTGTGTGACGTCGCACAATAACACACCGTGTTCTGCTTGATCAAATGACTAATTTTGACTATGGAGTTGGAGATGGTTGGTTGAAGACCACAATGTTTGGCTCATATAACGGTGGTTTCCTTTTGAAAAAGGCTATCTGATGGTAAAGTAAAGTGGTGAAAATATTCTAAATATAGTGCACACTTAAAATGATATTAACTGTTTATAGGTGGACCTTTTTTAAGTAGTTAAAATACCCTTTGTTGTTGACCCTGTCCGTCAGCAGTCCATTGCTTAACTTCCATGCTGGTACTCCTCTCTGTTTCTCCAAACAGGGGGTGTATCAGTTGACATCAGCTGTGGTTGACACACTGACAGTTGATAAAAACCTCTTGCAACTGCGCTTCAGATAATCAAAACTATCCCCTTAAATACCAAGAACTATCAATGAGAAAATGTGTGATTTTAACAATACTCTCAAACACTCCGTCTTAATGAATCAGCATCTTATTTTCTGTCAAAGAAGCAGGTCTTTTTTTGTGTCTTTGAAGACTCGGCGGAAAGGCTGAAATGTCAAAAATTCTACAAAGAGCATCATTTCTCCTTTAACAAGCCACATTTTTGTACGGAACAGAAGAGATTGTCTGTCATTAAAACTGAATCAGTTAAAAGTTGAGAGCATATCTTCACTTGTTGCTTCGAATCACTGTCCAGTGTGTTGTTAGACACAAACTAACATTTGTTATGGATTGCATTTGGAAACATTTTTAACACGTCCTCTTTGGTTTGGATCTGTCTCAGGCCGTCTGTTTGGAGCAGCGGGAGAGCAGCCCTTCATTGGCTCCACATTGTCAAGTGCCTTCCCTCTGGTCAACCACCCAGCCTTCGGAGCCATCTACACTGCCGGAGCAGGCAGGCCTGAGTTTGGAGGCCTGGGTTCCCTGGGCATGTCAGCTGCTCTGGCAGCACACCCCCAGCTAGGAGCCCTCTCTGGTAAGACGAGGACTTTTGAGTTGTGAGCAGCATTTGGCTAAATGGGGAAAGCATCTTTGATCGTCTTCTGTTCTGTTCTCTCCTCTCCTCTCCAACAGAGTGGTGGCGAGCTGCTGAAGCCCATGGACGGGGAGCTGCTGCCTTTCTCCCCTCTTTCATCGGCTTCCCTCCATTCTTCACCCCTCACATTCAGCCCAACCACAGCGCCAGTCCTGTTCAGATCAGGATGCCCGGCAAGAATAGCCATGCTCCACCTAAAGGTACAGCACTCATCCAGAAGACCCACTCATTGATCCTCACAGTTACATTGAGTACATGGAAACAGTGTGAATTCTGACAGCAAATTTTGATTCAGTTTTAATCATTGTCTTCCGACTAAAATGCCATTTAGTTTTAGTCATATTTTAGTCATGAATGAAGTAGATTTAGCCGACTAAATCTAACAGGTTTAGTTAAGTGTAATGCATTATTAAAATGTTTCTCTATTTTCAAACTCATACTCCTGGAGGAAACATCTACATTAAGTATACTACATTTCTGCACTTTTCTCCCATCATACGTCTGACACGGTTGTTCTCAAAGTGGGGTCCATCCATAAGTACAGAAGCTGAGAATGAACATATTTGCAAATCTCAAGATGATAATTAATTATTCAGTTAGATAACAAAATAAATGAACCCATTATCACAATAAAATTAGCTCTGTTATCTCAAGATAACTAAATAACAGTTTTTCACAAGAAAACAAAATTTGTTATCCCGAGATATTAAATAATTGACCTGTTATCATGAGAAAACAAGATTGATTATCTCAATATAATAAAATAATTAGCCTGTAATCACAACAAAACAAAATTTGTTATCTTGATCTTAAAAAATATATTGCAAGTTCAGCCGTTCTCGGCTTCTGTACGTCAGTAACACAATGACAGAATGTATGACTATTTTGGCGATGGGTTTCATACACTTTTTGGAATTAAAAATCTAAAAGCGGAAATCTTATCAGATGGAGGACCCTACAACAAAATCTTGATGGGTCCTTGACATGAAAAAGTCTTGAGAACCACTGGTCTATCATTGCTGCTCCTTTCTTGCATCATCAGTATACTACATTTCTGTGAACATGCACTCCTCTTTTTGTTACATGTTCGTTTCATTTTGAGGACAGTGAAACTTTACACTCTCACTTTAATTTTTAGAATGACTTTTCTGGAAATGTTGCTTCAGGTTTGTTGTATTTTTGTTAGTGATTGTTGCGCCTCATGGTTTACAAAGTGTCTTGTTTTTATTGACACCAAATGTGAAATTTATCTGTATGTCTATTCTTCTGTTTCTCCCAAAAGTTGACATTTGTGTACAGTTTATGAGACAGGCAGCAAGCGCATGCTAGTTGACTTCACGGGTAGATCATTACAATCCTGTTGTGCGCCTCTACCATCTTGGATCGCTCTCTAAATCACCTCCCTTGTATTTTCACTCTTTTGTATTCATTGAAGAAAGTGCCAGTACATTTCGTCAAAGTCTTTGTTGTTGTTTTTTGTCATTAATTACTTTTTATTTAGTTATCGTCTCATTTTCATTAATAAAAAAAAAGGTTGACATAACTTTGACGAATATTTGTTGTCAACTAAATTAAATGAAAGTAGAAGGTGATAAAGAAATATTTCAATTTGTTTTAAAATAGGCTTGATCATATCCATATTTCTCAAAATTCCCCTATCTCATGTGTTATGTAGGTGTTGAAGTTTGTGAATTAATTAATTCCTTTTTTATGAGATAATAGCACTTTGCACTGAAAATAAACAACCTAAACGCTATCTTTCCTCTCTCACCATCTCAATCGCCTTCTTCTTCCACAACCTAAATCCACTTTGTCCTATGATGAGATTTTTTTTTCTTTTCAAGACAGATTTAATGACTTTCAGTCCTCACTTAGTGATTCTGTCAACCTCCCTCTCCCCCTCTTTCCCTCGTGTTCCCTCTCGTAATCTCTGTTTCTTGCACTCTTTTAATTTCACAGTATCTTTTAATTTATCTTTTATTATGTAAACCACTCATGTTGGGCTTGTGCCTCGCGCAGCCAGCATGTTTGATGAGATACATGTATAAATCAATATTTTTATTAGCCTTATTTCATTCTGCATTTAGTTCCAGATATTTCATTATCCCGCGGAGCAAAGTTCTCAGAAAAGATGGAACTGATTAGTAATACACCAGATCTGTTTTGTGTTTCTAGGGGTGAATGGTGCAGTGAATGGCAGCGGGGTCTGTCCTCCCACCACACAATCAGGGAGCTTTTCTACGAGTCCGGCTCCTGCCCAGACATCGACCAAGCTAACCAAAAATTCAGACCCCTCCAACAGTCACCGTAGCAGCCCTCAGAACAATCCAGCAGAGTTGGTGGAAAAGCCGATCCAGAAAACTAAAGAGAAGGTCAGTCCTGACATTTTCGTGCCTTCCCTGAAAAGAAGTGACATGCGAAATCACTTAATTTCACTTCATTATGCATTATACAGTGAAGCTGATTCTTGCATTTTTTTTCTCTCAACTCAGAAACCACGAAAGAAGCCAGCAGACACTTCTGTGGCGAGCAACAGTGAATCAGGCACATCCTCAGACAGCTCGAGTGACGGGTCCCTCAGCAGTGATCTGGAAGACCTAGCAGAAGATGATGAGGACGATGATGATGATGATGAGGATGACGAGGAAGACGACAAACAGAGTGAATTATCGGACTCTGAGAAACGGGCAAAGAAGAAAACAAAGGTAAAGAAGAAGTGAAGCTGAGGTTGTATCCACACTAACTCGTTTTTGTTTTCAAAGGTGTGACTCTAGGTTTTCACCTAGCGTGATTGTGTTTTTGTCTGGGTGGGCAGAAACTGAGACTTTTGAAAACGATGATGAAGACATCCACATTCGCTCCCTAATTGCCTCTTATCAGTCACAACATATCCTTCTCTGATTCGTCACGCCCCCATCACATGACCCTTTTCCGGAAGAAAACAAACAACAGCCTTGACTACCAGTGGTTAATTCAAAGTGGATTATAGGCATTGCTGACTTTGCTGTCTATGTGTGACTTTTGCTCCAAATTATATGGTATATTTCTATTGTTGTTGTTTTTCAATACATAAGAATAACAACAATAACAGAGACAATAACTTTGAAGGAAAAGAAGAAAAAAGAAAAGAAAAAACACTCTACAGACAACAAATAAGTTGAGTCAAGTGAGTAGACAAACAAAATATTTAAAGGGGCTGAATGCGATTTCAATTTCACAGCTAGACGTCGCAGCTCTGGTCTGTATCTAACCAAAACAAAACTGACTCAGGGCCACACCCCTCCTTTCCGCTCACCTTCCCCTTGCTCTCCGTCTGCTCCACCCCCTCTTGCTACTTTATAATGCTTATTGCTGACGTTAGCCATGTCGGCATGGCTTACTGAGTTATGTAACTTCTCTCAATTCATCCACATTATTTTCAAATATAACAGCGTTGCAATATACCTTGGTGACAGCCTGTGAACATAACCATGACCTCCCAGCTTTTAGGCTCTGAACCTTTGTGGTAACAACAAAACCGGGACCAGTCTGAGTAGGAGAACGGGACAACTTATATCCAACACTGCAGGAGTTACACACAGCCTTATTCCTCTTCTTTGTCTCTCTCAGAGAGGAAAAATTAACTTATAACCATCTCATCCACCGTGGCTGTGGCTACCGCCAATATAACGCATACACTACCCAGGATACTGCTGCCACACACCTGTGTCACACACCCATACACCCATGGCTCAGCCTGTAACATAACTAGAACAGCCACAACGGTTGGATGAATATTACTTTGTGTATGAATTCTACCTTGCTCCATGGCTGTATCATCAAGAACAAAGCTGAGCAGCGGCATGCACAGACGGCAGTCTGCTGCCCTGCAAACAACGCCACACAGAGCCTCAAATGTAGCTAATGCTAGAGAGGCAACAGCTCGAGCCCGACCGTTTGCCCATCCTAGACTAAATGGACATGATATGCATTATGTCTAACATTAGTCGAACACTAACAAACAGTAAGTGATGATACTCATAAAGTTACTTACTGGTCCAAGAGAAGAAGTGCTTCTTCCGCCATGTCGCTTTCGCAAAGTGAGCAGACAGTCCTCAATGACCACAGCACAGGGGGGGGCACATAATGGTTCGGTGGAGGAGAGGAGGAGGGGTTCACATGCACTAACATGCACGCGCGGCCGGACTGGCTTACCAGAACAGAGGCTCCAGAACAACACACACAGAGGGAGTGTCACATGACTCTTTACTCCAGAGGTCAATACACCACTAGTTGTGTACATAGCAAAAGTAAAATTCCTGAAAGCTAATAAAGCTGTATTTCACATATAGCTCCTTTAAAAACAAGCAATATTTTATAACAAAGAGCAAGAATACATTGTTGTACAAATAAACAAGATAGCTTCTGTAAAATAAGTTTATTCATTCAGACACCCAAATACTAACTGTTATTTCCACACTCAGATTATGGTTGTCATAGGCCTCCATTTTGCCATGAACATAAATGTTTTTAAATTAAGATTAGCAATTATTGCTTATTATTTCTGGTTTCTTTACTCTTCTCTGACAGCAAACTGAATATATCAGTCAATATATGATTAATTATTAGCTTCCCTACTTCCCTACTAAAATGGTCCCCAAAAATGTGGAATGAAATCAAATAAACGATCATACTATGAGACTTTTCTTTTATTTGTAACAGTTCTTTATTTTGTTTCCTCTACAGGTTTTGATAACAGGCACTGGAACTGCAAAGACTGACAGACCGGTCTCTGGGGAGCCCCAGGACAAGAAGGTCTCCTCCAACCCCCCGACCCTTGTGCCCTTACCCTGCTCTGTTTCCCCTCCTGCTTTGTCCCAAGCCTCGCCGCTGGCCCTGCACGGCTCCAGATCCCGGATAGAGGGGCCACAGCAACACTTCAGTGTGATCCAGTCCACTGGCCTGGCTGCCAACTCAAAGCCCTTGGCACTCCTCACTCAGCCCCGTAGGGAGTCTTCACCGTCTTCCTCCCCCATCGCCCTCACCACATCTCCAAAGGCGCTTTCCAACACCGCGTCTCCCAAACCTCCCAAACTGCTGCCCTCCTCCTCTCCCCAGCACCTGCCCCTCTCCCTCTGCTCCTCCCCGAAGCCTCTCTCTGTCCCCTCTCCGCCCCGCTCAACTCTCCCGCCGTCTACCTCCCCAAAACCTTTTGGTCTGACCTCATCTGTAACAAGCTCCCAGAAGTCCTCGCTGAAGCCACCTCGGCACACTGTTTCTGGCTCGGCCAAATCCAACAAGAGGAAACTGCTGGAAGCTTCACTCGCTCAGATCAGTGAGTTCAGACTCAAACAGGTAAGACAACCCA